>CM038677.1:145965420-146161077 GCA_021605205.1 Aegilops longissima | reverse complement strand
ATGGCGGTCCGAAGAAAAACAGGCAAGTCCTGATAGAAACCAGGTGCCTCAATCCACCCAGATGTGTGTTTAAGTTGCCACCTTAAATAAACCATTAATTTAACAATCTCACATCTGTCATGGAATACACTCACCCAATCCACGTCTACTAGCATAGCATAGCATAATAAGCAAACGTAGAAGTAACTCCCAAGGTTTCATAAGTAAAACAGGTAATAGGTACTACCTCAATCTACTTCCCATCCCACAATTTATTTAGGTCCTAATCATGCAAGTGTTTGAGGATTGATCTAATGCATAAAAACTGGGTATGAGAAAGTATGATCAAAGTGTTACTTGCCTGCAATGTTAATGAAGATGATTCGCACTCATACTCTTCATAGTTCTACTCGTCACACTCCGGTCAATCTATCGTAAGCAATCAACAGTAACCACACATAAGCAATCACTCAAAAGATCGGAAAGAACGAAGAAATCGATTTGGAAAACATCAAAACCAAGCAAATAACTCTCGCAACATAAAGCAATTTCTAACAGTACCAAAATCATGTGTATTTGGCCTTATCAGAAAGTTTAGGTCAAGAGCTTCGATTTGCAAAAAGAATCAACTAAATCGGAGTTACGAAACTCAAGTTATGATCGAACGAAGCTTGAATACAAATATGTTTGAATTCAAATTTTAAAACTTCCAAAAACGTGTTTAAGTTGGATTACTGGATAGAGGGGATCATAACGAAGACGTGGGCGTTGGTTTCGTTGGATTTGGACTAACGAGTAAAAGTTATGATGGTTTGAAAATTAGGGGCTAATCTGTAGAAAAAGTACTACAATGAGGTCCCTAACTAAAACTAACAGAAAAGAAAAAAAACTATCTAACGCACGTTCGTTGCGAAGAGGTAAACAGCGAGCGTTCATTAAATAAAGAAAACCGGTTTAAAAAAAGAAACTAAAAAAATAAACCGGATCGGACCGGGCGGTTTTTACCGTCTAAACGGGGTCCGGCCGGTGACGGTCAACGGTGACCCGGGCGGCGGCTCCGGCGAGGCGAGCGGTGGCTCCGGCGAACTCGGGGCGGTGGCCCCGGGGTCGGAGACGAGGGGCGAAGACGGCGGCGAGAGGAGAGGCGGCGGTGGCGGTGGACTAGGACCACATGCGGCGGGCGGCGGAACCAAAGCGGGCAAGGGGATGCGGTAGGGGGCGGCGGCGAAGAGAGAGAAGGGAGAGGAGAGGCGGCGGGGCTGCGGGATTTATAGGGGAGGGAGGCCTCGGGAGGCGTGGAGGAGGGGGCAAGGTGGCGCGGTGTCCGGCCGACGTACGGCGGCGGCGCGGCCGTGTGGATGCGGGAGTTCGTCCCGTGCTCGGGGACGAGTGGGGCGGCGCTGGGCTGGGCCGTGGCCTGGCCGGTTGGCTGGGCCGGCCCAGTTCGGCGGGAGTTTTTTTTAAACATTCAAACCAAAATAAAAACAAATAATAAATAGAAATATTATATAGGCATATAATATATCAATATTTTCAGAAAAAGATTTCCTACAACATGAACATTATTCTAGTTTCAAATAAAATCCACAAAAATTCTAATAATTCAAACAGTGCTACTGACCTATTTAAAACCCAATAAAATCATTTTAAAAATACCAAAATGACTTCAAATTAATTTCTCTCCAATTTTCTGATGTAGGGAATCATGTTACCCTATTTTCCATATATTTTATTTTTGGAGAAAATAATTTGAATAAAACCCAAATAACTCCAAATTGAAAATAAATTCAAAAGAACTTTGAATTTAATTCTTTGAAACTCCCAACTCATATTTCATATAATTTGAAGAATTCATTTTATCTTCTCTCGTGAAAATCATTGAGTTGCATAAAGTTTTAGAATTGGAAATATTCTCAAATGAAATTCAAAATATTTTCAACACCCCTTTGTCATTTAAATAAATGGAAGAAGTCATGTCATCTTCTCTCCCGGGTTTTGTGATGAAAAGAATTTGAATTCACGAGGATCATTAAAGCAAAATGAAAGTTTGGGAAAGTCCTTTTATTCCCTCTCATTTAACTTTCAAAAAGTTTTGAATTTCACTCAATTTCAGTCAATCAATCAAAACTATCTATTTATTATAACATTCCAAAATTTAGAATTTTGGGATGTTACAAACCTACCACCCTTAAAAGGAATCTCGTCCTCGAGATTCAGAGAGGCTAGCAAGAAATAGGTTAGGGTTTGGGGGTCTTCTCAAAAATCCATCGATCGTCTCCGGGGTCTCGGGTGCTACCACCCTTAGAAGCATTGTTAAGGTTCCATCAAAACTCATATACTCCATCCATCGTTGACAGTGTCGGTCTTCTCAGGTCGTAAGGGTAATTCCTTCTCGGGGCTCTTTTTGTAACGGCATAACCTTTTCCTCAATCCTTTTGTCCTTTTATCTTGGTAAGGTTATTCCGAGATTGGGTCTTCATAGTTGACGGGTCTGGCGCCAATTCTAAACAACTATCGATATCTCATGGTGGTCAACAATTTATGGTTTCTCCTGCAGAAAACGGGTCTGGGTTGAACCTCACCGTATTTCCTACGGTTGGCAACAACTGCCTTGTACAAGGGGAAAAGAAATACCTATACCATTCTAAGGTTTAAACAAGGTTTAATATCGTCGTCTCTCTGCTATAGGTAAGTCACTCAGATTTACCATCCCATATAGCAAAGCGAATAATAAGGGTAAGTCGGTATGGTGATCAATCCATCCCGCACCCAAATCATTACCTTGTACATGGTTTAGCGAATCTCGCATTCTAACACGCGGTCATCCTCACAAGCATTGCAGAATTTCTCTTGTCGACAAACCAAGTTCGGATAAATCCATTGATTCTGCAAGCCAAACAAACATCTATCGCTCCTTAACAACTCTCGTGTTTTATGTAAACTCCTATAGAATCGTTGGTTGATAAAATCGTAACTTCTTCCGTGGTTTTCCTTCAGCAAGAATGTGCTTGCTTCTTGGCAGGTCCTGGGGCCTGTGGGTTATGGCCCATCTCATCACTTGTAATCCTTGAACACCTCATCAGGGCAACTGATCCTTATTCCAACTTCCAACTTCCTAGTATTCTTAAATCCATCCAATTGTACAGTCTTCCTTCCTTCTATTGGCACCAAACTAGGACATGATTACTCAGACTCATCATGGAATTTGCATTGATCCATATTTCCAACATCATACTTACTTTATGTCCAATAGTAAATTCATCTCTTCATCCTCGTGGGATGTCCCACATACCGGGATAAAAACTTATACTTACGAAGTCCATACTCCACTTCATGGAACATCATTATCCTTTCCAGGGTCAAGCGTCCTTACAGGGGAATATTGGTCATCTCTGCATGGCACTTCTTCAAGTGGGAAACGTGAAACACATCATGAACTCCTGACAGTCCTTCGGGTGACTTCAACTTGTTAGCCAATTCTCCCATACGTTCCAAAACTCGGTATGGTCCTACAAATCTCGGGGCTAACTTTACCTTAACTCCAAATCGTTTAACTCTTCGCAGAGGTGGCACACAAAGATATGCTCTGTCTCCAATTTCATAGACTACCTCCTTGCGTTTTTTTGTGCATGCATAACTATTCTGCCTGGACTGAGCTACTTTCAGCCTATCTCGAATCAACTTAACATTCTCTTCCGAATCCTTGATCACATTTGGTCCAAACAACTGACGGTCTCCAACGTCATCCCACACTCTCTTGGGGTACCAAACATATCGAGACAAAACTTAAATTCATTTTGTCTAAAATCCATTCAGTGGGTATCCTTTTCTTCTCCAGGGGTCAATGATTCTTACAGGGTACTACCACCCTTAAAAGGTTCCAATATTCCATAGACCATATTTCTCATATCCTCGAAATTGGTCAACATCTTTCCTCATAGGGTAACTCATAAAATCCAAAGCAGTACCAACACTGCTAACTTTATTGATTCTTAAATTATTACAATCATCTCGCTCTTCCATTACATGTCTCAACTTAACACCTCAATATAAAAGAAAAGCTCTCATTTCTACTACTCCATTTCTTCGGTTACAATTTAAACTATATATCACCAGTCTCCTTCTCTTTGGGACAATCCCTGGCAAAGTGTCCTGCTACATTACAACGGAAACATATTACTTCTGACAGGTTTCGAGGTTTCCTCATGGTCACATAGCCTCTTTGGGTCCTCGGCTTCCATTTTGGGAAAGTGTTGATGTAGTGCCCTGACTCCTTGCATTTGTAACAGGTGACATGACTCAGGTCCTTCCTGGAATCCAATCTATTCCTCTTCCTGGACTTTTCCGTTCCAATCAGGGCTTCTATTTCCTGTGGGTCATACTCTACTTCCTCTATCGGGAATTCTACTAGATCTCCATTCAGACAATCTTGGGAGATGTGTCCTTCTTCTCCACATGAATAGCATGACTTGGTGTGGGCTTTAATTTTGTTTCCTTTGTGTGTGTCCTCAACCTCTCCCTTCGTCACAGGTTCTTCTAACATCTCCATGAGGGCTCCTTTCATTTCTTCTTTCTTCTGCTGGATGGTTCTCTGTACCATAGTGTAAATGTGACACTGAGCAGGGTAGTGGGTAGTGCCTTCACACAAGAAACAAGTGATCTGCCTAGTTGGGCATTCTTCAGCTGGATGACTTCCTTCACAATTTGGGCATTCATCCTTGTGTTCGTTATGGGTGCGTCCTATTTCTCCACATAGCTTGTATGCACAAGCTTTCTTCATATCCTTTCCCGAAGGCTTCAATTTCTGGGACACAAAACGTGGCAAAGTCAACTTAAATTCCTTCCAAGTGGTTACTCCTTTCCATCATTTGATGGTTTGGTACATCCTCCACCAAATAGCAGCACCTCTTTCAAAGCACTCTAGAGCATGCTGGGTCATATCCTTTTCGACTATAGTGTTATTCTCCATATGATCCTCCATGTTCTGAATCCATCGGTCTGTCTCCAATTGACTCATTGGTCCAGAAAATACAAGCTCATCTCCATTCATCTTCTATTGGGTCCATGGGTTTTGGGGTGAGATAAGAGAGATAGACAGGGAGGGATGCACACAATACAAACAAAAGTTTTGAAAAGACAGATTTTATTGTGGCTGTCGGAAAAACATCAAACAAATGACAGCTCACAATCGTCGCATCTAATGAAGGTATGTAACAGGGGTTTGGTCTTGTAAAGGTCAATAGATCTCAAAGTCATCACACTCTTCAAGTCTTGGTCATGTCTCTGATGGCTTCTTCTGATCATGCTTGTCCTTCTCAAGTCCTTTTTTCCAGCTCATCTCTGTTGACACGAAGTCTCTTGTGACGTCCTTTAATATTTCTGGAGTTGCATTCCAAACTTCTGGTTTCAACATCCTTGGCATGAACCATGTCCCTACTGTCCTTCAGTTCCTGACAAATCTTCGGTATCTCGAGGTTTTAGCTCCTCCAGCTTGGCTACTTTCAGCTTTCGGTTCCTGAGTTCTTCACCAATTACCTTCTTGTCAAAATATTGCTTCTTGTAGGTCCATCTTAACTTCCTGATGTAACACTCCAGATCCTGGTGATACACCAGCTAAGATTTAAAACTGCATCTTTTGCTGACAGATGCTCCATCAGCCTTCTACCATCCATCCTTCCATGTATCTGCATACTTAACTCTGCACGGTGACAATAGCATAAGCGGGCGATAACATCATGGATAGCGTGTTTCTTCTCTTGTCATTTCCATGAGCTATCATTCCATAGTTGACATCTCCTGCCTTAGAGCTTTCCTGACAAAATTTTTGAGTTCTAATGCTCCATGTTCCGGTCTTACTCCAATACACCTTGATCTCGGGTATTGATAACTTCCATGGTCCGTCAAATTCCATAAGCGTAACCTTCCCAGGTCATAAGATATGGGAATTCTTCAGAGCCTTCAAAACTCTCCTAGTCTTCGGAGTCTTCAACAGTTGTAATTTCCATTTACACGGTAAAATCCTCTTCATTCCAAATGGTCTTAATTGTCCGATATCTTATACTTCTTGGAGTGGTCTCACCGGTCAAATCTTCGAGTGGTCAAAAGGGAAAAGGGGTATGGTCTCACTAAAAAGGATTATTTGAATAAGCTCAGAAGAGAAGAGAGGTAAAATATCTTTTGAAAATGAAGTTGTAGAGAAAAATTCTTTCCTATGGGCTTGTCAGTTTCTAGGGTCACGTCCTACAGTCAACATGTGCTCTGATGACATGTTGTAGCGACCCGACCCGAATGGATCAAGTCTCTGTGCTTTCGTGTCATCCCTGGATCGGTATGCTGACACACACAGTACTCGAAGGATTTATAACAGAGGTAAATCACATGTATAAAGTAACGTAAATACTATTACCTCAATCCATAATATAGCGGAAGCAACAAGGTTGTGGATTCCCATCAACACCAACGGCAAAGTTGAGTATAGGAAATCGTAACCCTAATGTATCACTTACTCGTCATCTGAAAAGTCTGCAACATGAAATGTTGCAGCCCGAAAACGGGTCAGCACATGGAATATGCTGGCAATGTAACACATAGAGAGTAATGAAAGAATAAGCCTATACTACATGCATATATGGCTGGTGGAAAAGCTCTATGGTTATAAGGTTTTGCAAAAAGCCAATTTTTCCCTACTGCATAGAAATAAATTTGTTTAACTATCATGGTGGTTGTTAAACATTGAGAATGGTTGACAGCATCCTCAATCCCAATTAAAAGTACTCATTAAAACCCAAACAAATTATATTAAGTAACGTGATGAGATCAACAAGATAATCCAAGAACTAGATACTCAAGATGTCCATAACCAGGGACACGGCTAATCATGATTAGTTTATACACTCTGCAGAGGTTTGCGCACTTTTCCCCACAAGACTCGATCGCCTCCGCTTGGTTTCTCGCACTACATGGTGTTTGAGAGACGGATGACCGAGACATAGTCTTTCAGAAGCGTTTGCACCTTACGATGGGTAGACCGTACCACCTACCACCCCTACATCAGCTAGTCTACCACTGTAAGAGTTCACACTACTTAATCAACTATGCCAGAGCCCATAATGGCTTGTGGCTGCACACGGAAGTTACTAGCATGAATGATCTTATGATCCCTTTGAGCCTGGGTGGCGGTCCGAAGAAAAACAGGCAAGTCCTGATAGAAACCAGGTGCCTCAATCCACCCAGATGTGTGTTTAAGTTGCCACCTTAAATAAACCATTAATTTAACAATCTCACATCTGTCATGGAATACACTCACCCAATCCACGTCTACTAGCATAGCATAGCATAATAAGCAAACGTAGAAGTAACTCCCAAGGTTTCATAAGTAAAACAGGTAATAGGTACTACCTCAATCTACTTCCCATCCCACAATTTATTTAGGTCCTAATCATGCAAGTGTTTGAGGATTGATCTAATGCATAAAAACTGGGTATGAGAAAGTATGATCAAAGTGTTACTTGCCTGCAATGTTGATGAAGATGATTCGCACTCAAACTCTTGATAGTTCTACTCGTCACACTCCGGTCAATCTATCATAAGCAATCAATAGTAACCACACATAAGCAATCACTCAAAAGATCGGAAAGAACGAAGAAATCGATTAGGAAAACATCAAAACCAAGCGAATAACTCTCACAACATAAAGCAATTTCTAACAGTACCAAAATCATGTGTATTTGGCCTTATCAGAAAGTTTAGGTCAAGAGCTTCGATTTGCAAAAAGAATCAACTAAATCGGAGTTACGAAACTCAAGTTATGATCGAACGAAGTTTGAATACAAATCTGTTTGAATTCAAATTTTAAAACTTCCAAAAACGTGTTTAAGTTGGATTACTGGATAGAGGGGATCATAACGAAGACGTGGGCGTTGGTTTCGTTGGATTTGGACTAACGAGTAAAAGTTATGAGGGTTTGAAAATCAGGGGCTAATCTGTAGAAAAAGTACTACAAAGAGGTCCCTGACTAAAACTAACAGAAAAGAAAAAAAAACTATCTAACGCACATTTGTTGCGAAGAGGTAAACAGCGAGCATTCATTAAATAAAGAAAACCGGTTTAAAAAAAATGAAACTAAAAAAATAAAAATAAACTGGATCGGACCGGGCGGTTTTTACCGGCTAAACGGGGTCCGGCCGGCGGCGGTCAACGGCGACACGGGCGGCGGTCGGCGAGGCGAAGGGTGGTTCGGCGAACTCAAGGCGGTGGCCCTGGTCGGCGACGAGGGCGAAGACGGCGAGAGGAGAGGCGGCGGTGGCGGTGGACTAGGACCATGGCGGCGGCAAGGGCGGCAACCAAAGCGGCGGCAAGGGGATGCGGTAGGGGCGGCGCGAAGAGAGAGAAGGGAGAGGAGAGGCGGCGGGCTGCGGATTTATAGGGAGGAGGCCTCGGGAGGCGTGGAAGAGGGGGCAAGGTGGCGCGGTGTCCGGCCGGCGTCTGGCGCGGCGCGCCGTGTGGATGCGGAGTTCGTCCGTGCTCGAGACAGCGGGCGCGCGCTGGGCTGGGCTGTGGCTCGGCGGTTAGGCTGGGCCGCCCAGTTCAAGGGAGTTTTTTAAACATTCAAACCAAAATAAAACAAATAATAAATAGAAATATTATATAGGCATATAATATATCAAAATTTTCAGGAAAAGATTTCCTACAACATGAACATTATTCTAGTTTCAAATAAAATCCACAAAATTCTAATAATTCAAACAGTGCTCTTGACCTATTTAAAACCCAATAAAATCATTTTAAAAATACCAAAATGACTTCAAATTAATTTCTCTCAATTTTTTGATGTAGGGAATCATGTTACCCTATTTTCCATATATTTTATTTTTGGAGAAAATAATTTGAATAAAACCCAAATAACTCCAATTGAAAATAAATTCAAAAGAACTTTGAATTTAATTCTTTGAAACTCCCAACTCATATTTCATATAATTTGAAGAAGTCATTTTATCTTCTCTCGTGAAAATCATTGAGTTGCATAAAGTTTTAGAATTGGAAATATTCTCAAATGAAATTCAAATATTTTCAACACCCCTTTGTCATTTAAATAAATGGAAGAAGTCATGTCATCTTCTCTCCCGGGTTTTGTGATGAAAAGAATTTGAATTCACGAGGATCATAAAAGCAAAATGAAAGTTTGGGAAATTCCTTTTATTCCCTCTCATTTAACTTTCAAAAAGTTTTGAATTTCACTCAATTTCAATCAATCAATCAAACAATCAATCAAAACTATCTATTTATTATAACATTCCAAAATTTAGAATTTTGGGATGTTACACATGTATGCTATAAAGAATAATGTTAACCATGAAACTTGTCATCATGATTTTAATTTTCAATTGGATTATGCCTCACATGACGGTTATTTTGTTGAGTTTGCTCCCACTATTCCGAATGAGAAGAATTTTTGCTTCTGTGTAGAGTAGTAAAATTTCTATGCTTGTAGATCATGAAAAGAGTGCCTTATGTGATGGTTGTATTGTTAAAATCATTCATGATTCTACTGAAAATTATTATGAGGGAGGAATATATGCTTGTAGGAGTTGCAATAATATCAAGTTTCCTCTCTATGTGCTTAAAGTTTCGAAGTTATACTTGTTTTGCCTTCCTATGCTAGTTGATTCTTGTTCCCTTAAATTGTGTGCTCACAAAATCCCTAGGCATAGGAAGTGGGTTAGGTTTAAATTTGCTAGTCATATTCTTCATGATGCTCTCTTTATGTTTCAATTCTCATCTTTTATGTGAGCATCATTGAAATCATCATGCCTAGCTAAAAGGCATTAAAGAAAAGAGCTTGTTGGGAGACAACCCAATATTTACCTTTACTGTTTTTTTGTGTACAAATGATTAAGATAATTTATTAATCATGTTTTATAGCTTTTGTTTCAATAAAATTCCAAGTAAGACCTTTGGGAAGACTTGGGTGAAAGTTAATGTGATCTTGCTGTAAAAAATAGAAACTTTGCACTCACGGGATTAGCTACCATTTTTAACAGAAGAGATATTTTGAGTTGATTCTTTTTGCAGAAGATTAATATACAAATTACTCAAGTCCACCAGTTTATTTCATAATTTTTGGAGTAGCATAAGTATGGTTTATGTTCAGATCATTACAGTCTGTTCTGTTTCTGACAGATTCTGTTTTCATTGCATAGTTTGCTTGTTTTATAGTTTCTATGGCTTAAATTTCTTAATATAAATTGTAGAAATGATATGGTACAGTAGGCATTGTGTGAGAAAAATTATGAACCTTGTCTTCTACAGTACCAAAGTGAATGGTTTAGTCTTTATCATACCAACCAATCTCACGAAGTTCCGTTAAGTTTTGTGTGATTGAAGTTTTTCAAGCTTTGAGTGAGATATTGATATGAGGAGAATAAGGAGTGGAAAGACCCTAAGCTTGGGGATTACCAAGGAACCCCAAGGTAAAATTCAAATAAGACTCAAGCGCCTAAGCTTGGGGATGCCCCGGAAGGCATCCCCTCTTTCGTCTTCAAAACTATCGGTATACCTTACCCGGAGCTATATTTTTATTCGTCACATGATATGTGTTTTGCTTGGAGCGTGTTTTCAATTTTACTTGTTATTTGAATAAAATCATTGGATCTGAAATTATGAATGCAAAATAATCCTCCCATGGCTAGTTAATTATTTGACTACTCAGTGTTCTTCACTTATATCTTTGTGGAGTAGTTTGCCATTTACTCACGTGCTGCACGTATATCCTATGAGTAAATGGTTGAATGAATTGAATATCATAAATCTGAATTTATATACGTTTCATACGCTTATAACATGGGGAGTAATGATTTCACACATAATAATTATAGGTAGTAAACTTAATGAAAGTTAGCAAACGCAGAATTGGTCACTTGAATAATTCATGAAAGAATATTGAAGGAAGAGATATTTCACATACAAATATACTATCTTGGACATCTTTTGTAATTGTGAGCACTCATTAAAATATGACATGCTAAAATGTTGATGTTGGAAAAGGAAGACAAGTTAATGGGTTATGTTTTCCTATATCCGAAACGTTATATTGTCTTGGATCATCCAACATGTTGAGCTTGCCTTTCCCTCTCATGCTAGCCAAATTCTTTGCACCAAGTAGAGATAGTACTTGTGCTTCCAAACATCCCTTAAAACTAGTTTTTCCATGAGAGTCCACCATACCTACCTATGGATTGAGTAATATCCGTCAAGTAAGTCGTCATCGCTGCATGCAATAAAAATTGCTCTCTAAATATGTATGATCTATTAGTACGAAGAAAATAAGCTTTATACGAACTTGTGATAGGGAAGAAATAAAAGTGACGGACTGCATAATAAAGGTCTCTATCACAAGAGGCAATATAAAGTGATGTTCTTTTGCATTAAGATTTTGTGCATCCAACCTTAAAATCGCATGACAACCTCTGCTTTCCTCTGTGAAGGGCCTGTATTTTACTTTTACCTTCTACCCTTATACAAGAGTCATGGTGATTTTCACTTTTCTTTATACACTTTTTCCTTTGGCAAGCACCTTGTGTTGGAGCGATCCGGATATATATATCCACTTGGATGTAGGTTTTCATAAATTATTATTTTTGACATTACCCTTGAGGTAAAAGGTTGGGAGGCAAAACTATAAGCCCCTATATTTCTCTGTGTCCGATTAAAACTTTGAACCCATAAATATCACGTGAGTGTTAGCAATTGTGAAAGATTAAATGATAGTTGAGTATGTGGAGTTTGCTAAATCAAAGCTCTGACATAGACCATTCCTGAAAATAAGAAGAATTGCAATTGTTTGATGACTGACAATATAGTTAGTTAGTTTCAAGAAAGTTTATGATCTATACTTTAACATGTGAATATCTTGTTACTTGATCATGAAAAGTTTTATGAGATGAGCTACTGTTATGATATATAATGATGCTATAAAAAGTGTTTGAAACTATCATTGATCAAACTTAAGAACTTGCTAGCATTCACACTTCATAAATTATTTCTTTTATCATTTACCTACTCGAGGACGAGCAGGAATTAAGCTTGGGGATGCTGATACATCTCCAACGTATCAATAATTTATGAAGTATTCATGCCATGTTTACTATTTGTTTTATATGATTTTGGTATGATTTGATTAGAACTAACCCGGACTAACGCTGTTTTCAGCAGAACTACCGTGGTCGTGTTTTTGTGAGGAAATAAAAGTTCTCGAAATGCGCTGAAAATCAATGGAGAATTTTTCTGGAAAATATAAAAAATACTGGAGCAAAAACCTACCGGAGGGGCGTCCCGTGGGCCCCACGAGGGTGGGGGATGCGCCCACCCCCCTGGGCGCGCCCCTGTGCCTCGTGGACTACCCATGGGGCCCCCTGACTTGTTCTCGACGCCAACCTCTCCTATAAATACCCAAACCTCCAGAAATTAACCTAGATCAGAAGTTCCGCCGCCACAAGCCTCTGTAGCCAGGAGAAATCAATCTAGGCCCTCTCTGGCACCCTGTTGGAGGGGGCCATCATCACCGGAGGCCATGGAGGCGGATCCCGGAGGGGCCATCATCGCCATGAAGGCCAAGGACCAGAGGGAGAACCTCTCCCCATCCAGGGGGAGGCCATGGAGGAGGAAGCCCAAGGGTGAGGACCTCTCCTCCTCTCTCTCAGTGGCGTCGGAGTGCCATCGGGAGGGAATCATCCCCGCGGTGATCGTCTTCATGAACATCACCATCATCATCACCATCCTCATCTCTTTTACGCGATCCACTCTCCCGCACCCCGCTATAATCCCTACTTGAACATGGTGCTTTATGCCACATATTATGATCCAATGATGTGTTGCCATCCTATGATGTTTTGAGTAGATATCTTTTGTCTTTGGGTTGATTGATGATCTAGATTGGTACGAGTTGTATGTTTAATTTCGGTGCTGTCCTATTGTGCCCTCCGTGTCGCGCAAGCGTTAGGGATTCCCGCTATAGGGTGTTGCAATATGTTCATGATTCGCTTATAGTGGGTTGCTTGAGTGACAGAAGCATAAACCCGAGTAAGGGGGTTGTGGCGTATGGGATAAAGGGGGCTTGATGCTGTAATGCTATGGTTGGGTTTTACCTTAATGATCTTTAGTAGTTGCGGATGCTTGCTAGAGTTCCAATCATAAATGCATATGATCCAAGAAGAGAAAGTATGTTAGCTTATGCCTCTCCCTCATATGAAATTGCAACGACGACTACCGGTCTTGTTAACAATTGCCTAGGATAATTCCGCA
The DNA here is from genome assembly GCA_021605205.1 of Aegilops longissima. Taxonomy (NCBI): domain Eukaryota; kingdom Viridiplantae; phylum Streptophyta; class Magnoliopsida; order Poales; family Poaceae; genus Aegilops; species Aegilops longissima. The sequence goes on along the minus strand of CM038677.1, from coordinate 146,147,799 downwards.
CACCGATCCATCATTATTACACACTCGCTATTTATAATATTTAGTAATATACTCTAACTTTATGATAATAGCACCTACTTCTATATTTTAGCTCTCCCATATCATGCAAACTTATCCTCTTCATACCCACAACGTAGTTTTATTTCTCGTATCTACTTGGAAGCAAACGTTCGGTGTACGTAGAGTCGTATCAGTGGCAGATAGGAGTTGAGAGAATATTGATCTTACCTTTAGCTCCTTGTGGTTTCGACACTCCATAGTTATCACTTCCACCTTTGGAAATTGCTACGATGATTCCCTGCACTTGGGGATTATCACACAATGCGGCGGGTCAAGGTAATAATGGTAACACAAGCAAACTGACAGCGGTTCACACTTTGTGGCTAATACCAACACGCAGAATAATAATTAGTGTCGTAAGGGGAAGTCATCAATGCCCCGGTTTGGCGGGCCAAAATTCAATCTTGAGGCGATAATGAATCAGCCCTGACCGAAGCATGGTTCTCAAGATAAGTCGGCAACCCATCTATGGAAAGATTGCTTCATCATGAGGGAGTATAGAAATTCTAGTTTTTATCAGGACAATCATGGCCCGCATGGTGGGTCGGGATCCAACTCAAGGGCCCGGTTTTGGCGGTGGCGGCTCAAACTCTGGATTTCAGGGCCAGTGTAATCAAGGCAGTTTCAATCAACAACCTAATCTAGGTAATCGACAACAGTAGTCCGGTTATCAGAGTAATCCGAAGTAGCTGAATAGTGGTCAATATCATGTGTTTACCACAATTTTGTGCAAACGAGACCAGAAGGTTCATAAGCGAGCGGTGAGCCCAGTTGAGCCAGCATTGCCTCGATACTTATGATGGTCAGAACAACCAATTGTATGGAGCCGTGAGGATCACCTGCCCCGGGTTGATAACCTGGCTCAACTGGCTTTGGTGGTGGCACCTCATGTCGGAAAGTACAAGTTCACTAAGGTGCTCAAGGATGGGGGCAGTAGTATCAATATCCTTTACTATGATACTTTTCGCCATATGAATTTGACTGACAAAGATCTTAAGTCATCCTCTACAGTCTTTCATGGGATGGTGCCCGGTAAGTTGGCTTATCCAGTGGGTAAGATAGCCTTGGAGGTATTTTTCGGTAACGAGTATGACTACAGGGCCGAAAATTTGACTTTTGAGGTGGTCAAGATCAAGAGCCCTTATCACGCCTTGTTTGGACGGCCGGCTTATGCCAAATTTATAGCATGGCCTTGTTATGTTTATCTGCAGCTTAAGATGCCGAGTTGTAAGGGTACTATCACGGTGCATGGAGACAAAAAAATAGCTTTGGAGTGTGAAGAAGGCGACGCTACCTATTCTGAGTCTGCTTGTGCAACAAAGGAGATGAAGTTCTGTAAAGTTAATGTCGACCAGGCAGATATGACCCCCTTGAAGAAGCCGACCACAGAGCAGGACCCTTTGTTGAAGTTTAAGTCGGCGGATGACACTAATCAGTTTGACTTCGTCCCTGGCGACTCATCTAAGCAGTTCATTATCAATGCTAACTTATTCAAAATAGGAAAGCGCGCTCATCGAGTTCATCTGTGAGAACTAGGACAACTTTGCATGGAAGCCTTCTGACATGCCAGGTGTACCGAGGGAACTCGTTGAGCACACTCTCAATATTGATCCGAAGTTTAAACTGGTCAAGCAATTCCTTCGTCATTTTAATGAAGAGAGGCGCAAGGCCATTGGTGAAGAAGTGGCCGGGCTCTTGGCGGCCAGGTTTATCATTGAGGTTTTTCATCCTGAATGGTTGGCTATCCGAGTGCTGGTACTTAAGAAAAACGGCACTTAGCGTATGTGTGTGGATTACACAGACCTTAAAAAGGCCTGTCCAGCTGATCCTTTTTCTCTCCCTCGTATTGATCAGATCATTGATGCTATGGCAGGTTGTGAGTGTTTGAGTTTTTTAGATGCTTATTCTGTTTATCATCAGATCAAGATGGCAGTTGAGGACCAGGAGAAGACTGTTGGAAATATGCCCTAGAGGCAATAATAAATTAGTTATTATTATTATATTTCCTTGTTCATGATAATCGTTTATTATCCATGCTATAATTGTATTGATAGGAAACTCAGATACATGTGTGGGTACATAGACAACACCATGTCCCTAGTAAGCCTCTAGTTGACTAGCTCGTTGATCAATAGATGGTTACGGTTTCCTGACCATGGACATTGGATGTCGTTGATAACGGGATCACATCATTAGGAGAATGATGTGATGGACAAGACCCAATCCTAAGCCTAGCACAAAGACAGTGTAGTTCGTATGCTAAAGCTTTTCTAATGTTAAGTATCATTTCCTTAGACCATGAGATTGTGCAACTCCAGGATATCGTAGGAATGCTTTGGGTGTTCCAAACATCACAACGTAACTGGGTGGCTATAAAGGTGCACTATGGGTATCTCCAAAAGTGTCTGTTGGGTTGGCACGAATCGAGACTGGGATTTGTCACTCCGTGTGACGGAGAGGTATCTCTGGGCCCACTCGGTAGGACATCATCATAATGTGCACAATGTGACCAAGGGGTTGATCACGGGATGATGTGTTACGGAACGAGTAAAAAGACTTGCCGGTAACGAGATTGAACAAGGTATCGGCATACCGACGATCGAATCTCGGGCAAGTACAATACCGCTAGACAAAGGGAATTGCATATGGGATTGCTTGAATCCTTGACATCGTGGTTCATCCGATGAGATCATCGTGGAACATGTGGGAGCCAACATGGGTATCCAGATCCCTCTGTTGGTTATTGACCGGAGAACGTCTCGGTCATGTCTGCATGGTTCCCGAACCCGTAGGGTCTACACACTTAAGGTTCGGTGACGCTAGAGTTGTTATGGGAAATAGTATGTGGTTACCGAAGGTTGTTCGGAGTCCCGGATGAGATCTCGGACATGACGAGGAGCTCCGGAATGGTCCGAAGGTGAAGATCGGTATATTGGACAAAGGGTATTGGAGTCCGGAATTGTTCCGGGGGTACCAGGTGATGACCAGCATGTCCGAAAGGGGTTTCGGAGGCCCCGGCAAGCTTTGTGGGGCCTTATGGGCCAAGGGGAGAGGACACATCAGCCCACTAAGGGGATGAGCGCCCCTCCCACCCCATCTCACGTAACCTGGAGAGGTGGGGGCGCCACCCCTAGGGCAGCCGCCCCTCCCGGCTTGGGGGCAAGTTTCCTAGGGGGTGGGGGCGCCAAAACCCATCTAGGGTTTCCCCTATGGCCCGCCTCCCCTAGGGAACCCTAGGCGCCTCCTCCTCCCTTCCCTATATATAGTGAGAGAGAGAGAGGCAGCCGCACCTTCCCTGGCGCAGCCCTCTCCCTCCTCCAACACCTCCTCCTCCTCTGTAGTGCTTGGCAATGCCCTGCCGGAGAACCACGAGCTCCATCACCACCGTGCCGTCGTGCTGTCGGAGTTCTCCCTCAACTTATCCTCTCCCCTTGCTGGATCAAGAAGGAGGAGACGTCCCTGGGCTATACGTGTGTTGAACGCGGAGGCACCATTGTTCGGTGCTTAGATCGGAATCAACCGCGATCTGAATCGCTGCGAGCACGACTCCTTCATCCGCGTTCTTGTAACGCTTCCGCTTAGCGATCTTCAAGGGTATGAAGATGCTCATCCTCTCCCTCTCTTGTTGCTAGAATCTCCATAGATTCATCTTGGTGATGCGTAGAAAATTTTGAATTTCTGCTACGTTCCCCAACAGTGGCATCATGAGCTAGGTCTATTCCATAGTTTCTATGCACGAGTAGAACACAAGTTGTTGAAGGCGTTGATTTTGTTCAATATGCTTACCGTTACTAGTCCAATCTTGTTTCGATGGTATTGTGGGATGAAGCGGCCCGGACCGACCTTACACGCACTTCGTGAGACAGGTTCCACCGATGACATGCACTTGTTGCATAAGGTGGCTAGCGGGTGCCGCCTTTCCCACTTTAGTCGGATCGGATTCGATGAAAAGGGTCCTTATGAAGGGTAAATAGCAATTGACATATCACGTTGTGGTTTTTGCGTAGGTAAGAAACGTTTTGCTAGAAACCCATAGCAGCCACGTAAAACATGCAAACAACAATTAGAGGACGTCTAACTTGTTTTTGCAGGGTATGCTATGTGATGTGATATGGCCAAAAGAATGTGATGAATGATATGTGATGTATGAGATTGATCATGTTCTTGTAATAGGAATCACGACTTGCATGTCGATGAGTATGACAACCGGCAGGAGCCATAGGAGTTGTCTTAATTTATTGTATGACCTGCGTGTCAATGAACAACGCCATGTAATTACTTTACTTTATTGCTAAACCGTTAGCCATAGTAGTAGAAGTAATAGTTGGCGAGACAACTTCATGGAGACACGATGATGGAGATCATGGTGTCATGCGGTGACGATGATGATCATGGATCCTCAAGATGGAGATCAAAGGAGCAAAATGATATTGGCCATATCATGTCACTTTTTGATTGCATGTGATGTTTATCATGTTTATGCATCTTATTTGCTTAGAACGGCGGTAGTAAATAAGATGATCCCTCATTAAAATTTCAAGAAAGTGTTCCCCTAACTATGCACCGCTATGTAAAGTTCATTGTTTCAAGCACCACGTGATGATCGGGTGTGATAGATTCTAACGTTCACATACAACGGTGTAAGCCAGATTTACACACGCCAAACACTTAGCTTGACTTGACGAGCCTAGCATGTATAGACATGGCCTCGGAACACAAGAGACCGAAAGGTCGAGCATGAGTCGTATGGTAGATACGATCAACATGAAGATGTTCACCGATGATGACTAGTCCGTCTCACGTGATGATCGGACACGGCCTAGTTGACTCGGATCATGTAATCACTTAGATGACTAGAGGGATGTCTATCTGAGTGGGAGTTCATAAGATGAACTTAATTATCCTGAACATAGTCAAAAGGTCTTTGCAAATTATGTCGTAAGCTCGCGCTTTAGTTCTACTATTTAGATATGTTCCTAGAGAAAATTCAGTTGAAAGATGATAGTAGCGATTATGCGGACTAAGTCCGTAAACTGAGGATTGTCCTAGTTGCTTGGAAGAAGGCTTATGTCCTTAATGAACCGCTCAGTGTGCTGAACCTCGAACGTCGTCTGTGGATGTTGCGAACATCTGACATACACGTTTTGATAACTATGTGATAGTTCAGTAATGTTAAATGGTTTAGAGTTAAGGCACCGAAGACGATTTTGAAACTTCGCGCACTACTAGAAAAAGGGCTATAGATGGGATTGACACTAATGGCGCACCAGACAAGCGGTGCGCCATTAGTATATACTAATGGCGCACCACCTTCCGACACGCCATTAGAGTTGAAACTACTAATGGCGCACCGCCCAAGGTGCGCCATTAGTATCAAATTTTTTTGAACTAGTGCGCTTGTCCAAACATACTAATGGCGATCAGACTCGAGGCCATTACTAGTTGTAACTAGTAATGGCGCACTGCTCGAAAAGTGCGCCATTAGTATGTGCTGCACCGACCGGCCCTGATTCGAGAGAATCCAATCCAACCAAAGCAACACAACGCTTCCTCCTCCTCTCCCCTCGAATCGATCCCCTCCAAACCCGCCGCCGCCGCCGTGGACCTCCTATCCCCATCCCCACCGGCGTTCTCGTCTCCTCTAGCCTCTCCGTCGACCTCCCGCCCCGCCCTGCATCCCGTCGCCGGCACCCCCACCCTCTCCCCTCTCTGTCTCTTCCAAGGAGGGAGCGAGGCCTCAGATCCACAGGCCGCAGCAACCACCGCCACCGCGTCCTACTCCTTCCACCCCACTTGGCCGCCCTCCGCCTCCACAGCTCTCCGTCCCTCCCTCCCTCCTCGCGCCCGCAGCCATGTCGACCGAGCTCAGGACCTCTCTCCTCCAAGACCAAAACGCAGGTAGCAGGCCAGGGCGACTTCAGTGCCCTCACAACAGGAGAGGAGGGGAGAGGAGGCGGAGATGCTGCTGCTGCACGGGCTGACGGGGAAGAACAAGAAGGTGTGGAAGGAGTGCAAGATCCGCGGCACGGCGGTGCTGGTCAAGAGCGGCGTGCTCGATCTCGGCGACTTCAACTCATCCGTCCTCGACGGCGTCCACAAGATCCTCGACGGCTAAGGACGATGGCGTCTCCTTCCATCTCGTCGCCACCACACCCAACCCCGTGGGCGTCGCCTCCTCTCCTTCCTCTCACCCGCCCCTGCATCTCTGAACTCACCACGCCGCCTCCTTCCCTACACCTGGTTGTGGGCCTTTGACCAAGCAGCGCCGACGTCGTCCGCTTCGACATCTAGTATCATGATGGAGGGCCCGGCAGACCTGCTCATCATCATGGTGCTTCACAACAAGGTATGAAAATTATGTTCGAACTCTGAATAATGGTATCTAGTACTTGCAGAGGTTCAGAGAAATGTTACCTGAAAAAAGTTCAGAGAAATGTTTCATGCTGCACTTGCTGAATTTCACCATGGTTGGTACCGATCGGGGTAAGGCATAGAGGAACCAATGGATGTTAGATAGATGCTTGATGTTGAAATTAACTCATGTTATAAAGGTTGATAGTAGTACTGTAGTAGTAGGTTCAGAGAAATCTCTCGATCTGCGATCCTTTGAATTTCACAATGAGTGCTACTTGGTCGATTAAGACATAAATAAATGATTCAATGGGTATTACATAGATGCCGAGGTTGAAATTGTGGGTGAAACTAGTAGTTGTAGACTATATATAACCTGAATTGTGCAAATTGAAATGCAGGTGGTGGAGGTTCTTAATCCTTTAGCAAGGGACTTCAAGTCGGTCGGGAACCTAAGGAAAGACCTCGACGGCCACTGGGAGGAGTCGGCAAAGGCCCACAACCAGGTATGTTGGTTGTCAGAAGAATCCTTTTAATTTAGGATCTATTCTCCTACTCTCTGAATATTGTTTCCATAAGCTCCATTTTATCTTCAGTTACCTCAACTTGTACAATGTTAAGTGAGTTATCAAAACGGTGAATTACTGTATTTTGTACAATGTTGGTTAACACTTAACTTGACTATTCTTCATTTTGAAACATTAGCCGACAACCTCTCCGACATGCTGCTCATGACCACCTCCCCAACCAGATGCTGTTGGTAAGCTCTCTCTCTCCCCTCCATCTATTTGCTATGCACACATGTATGCAAGATGGAAATCCATCTATTTAACTCGATTTTGCTGAAAAATGTTTCTTTTTATCCTGTTGGATGTGTAGGCGATGAGGAAGTATGGATGGTAATTTTGTTTCACTCAATAAAATCCTTGTGTGTGCTAATTATGCATTGGCAGTAGGCAGTAGACTTAGCCATTTGTCGAGATGAGGACCCTACGACACAAATGAGCAAGACCGGACGATGGCGCAATGCATGAGGTACAGAACTTAAACTCCTTCATTGTCACATCAATCACAACGTTTATGTCACTAAATAGTTAATTTCTTAGGAATAGAGCATGTCTCCTTGGGCTAAACTATAACAAAGTTTAGAATATTAAAGTTTAGATTATTAAGCTTAACTTTCATTTATCAAAGATCTGCACACTTTGTTTTGGATCCACACACCTAGCCAGATTCCTTTTGATGCATCACCTATTACTCTTTTTGGTGAATTATGTTAGTAGTAAACTTGGTTAGCTAGTTGCATGTACCTTATGTTTTGTCTCGGGTAAAAAGCTTAGGACTGTGTTTACTGAATAATTAAGTTCTTCTCACAGGGAACTATGCATCCTGAATGGCATAGACTCTTGGCTTCATGAAATGACCCATGTCTATGATTCAAGGTATCTTAGATCTTCGATGTCGGATGCAAATAATTGCTCAATTTCACTTCTCTGCAATGTTCATTCTCACATATTTCTATCATTCTTTGCAGGGATAAAGTAAGGAAAAAGAAGAAAAGATTACTAGAAGATTAGTTTTAGAATTTTCTTTTATTTCCTTGTAATTTTCTTTTATTGGATACTTGTAAAGATATTGTAATATTCTTACTATAATAAAAATCATGATTCTATTTCATTTTTTGTTTTTAAATTATTTTTCTTTATAGGTTGTTTTCTGTAAATTTGGATTTTTTTTGTTTTCCAAATACATTACTAGTGGCGCATTTCAGCCCTTATTAGTGGCGCACCTTCCTTTATTACTAGTGGCGCACCTATAAGGCTATTAGTGGCGCACCTAGAGGGAATACTAGTGGAGCACCTAAGGGTTAGTAGTGGCGCATCAGAGGTGCGCCATTAGTATCTGGTATACTAATGGCGCACCTGTGGTGCGCCATTAGTAAAAAATACTAGTGGTGTGGTACTAATGGCGCACCAGTAGTGCGCCATTAGTAGGCAAAACTGGTGCGCCTTTAGTAGGCCTTTTCCTAGTAGTGGTGAAACATCTGAGATGTTTCGAGGGCTGAAATTGGGATTTCAGGCTCGTGCCCACGTCAAGAGGTATAAGACCTCCGACGAGCTTCTTGGCCTACAAACTAAGGGAGAAAAGCTCAATCGTTGAGCTTGTACTCAGATTGTCTGGTACAACAATCACTTGAATCAAGTGGGAGTTAATCTTCCGTATGAGATAGTGATGTTTCTCCAAAGTCATTGCCACCAAGCTACTAGAGCTTCGTGATGAACTATAACATATCGTGGATAGATATGATGATCCTTGAAGTATTCGCGATGTTTGACGCCACGAAAGTAGAAGTCAAGTAGGAGCATCAATTGTTGATGGTCAAGAAACCACTAGTTTCAAGAAGGGCAAGGGCAAGAAGGATACTTCATGAAACGGCAAAACAGTTGTTGCTCCAAATAAAACCCAAGGTTGAACCCAAACCCGAGACTAAGTGCTTCAGAATGAGAGGAATGGACACTAAAGCGTAACCACCCTAGATACTTGGTAGATAAGAAGGCAGGCAAGGTCGATTTAAAGTATATTGGATATACATTATGTTAATGTGTACTTTACTAGTACTCCTAGTAGCACTAGGGTATTAGATACCGGTTCGGTTGCTAAGTGCTAGTAACTCGAAATAACAGCTACGGAATAAAAGGAGACTAGCTAAAGGTGAGATGACGATATGTGTTGGAAGTGTTTCCAAGGTTGATAAGTTCAAGCATCGCACGCTCCCTCTACTTTCGAGATTGGTGTTAAACCTAAATAATTGTTATTTGGTGTTTGTGTTGAGCATAGACATGATTGGATTATGTCTATTGCAATACGGTTATTCATTTAAGGAGAATAATGGTTACTCTATTTATTTGAATAATACCTTCAATGGTCTTGCACCTAAAATGAATGGTTTATTAAATCTCGATCGTAATGATACACATGTTCATGCCAAAAGATATAAGATAGTAATGATAGTACCACCTACTTGTGGCACTGCCATGTAAGTCATATTGGTATAAAACGTATGAAGAAGCTCCATGTTGATGGATCTTTGGACTCACTCGTTTTTGAAAAGTTTGAGACATGCGAACCATGTCTATTGGTGTATATGCATGAAGAAACTCCATGCAGATGGACTGTTTGGACTCACTTGATTTTTAATCACTTGAGACATGAAAATCATACCATATGGGCAAGATGACTGAAAGCCTCGTTTTCAGTGAAATGGAACAAGAAAGCAACTTGTTGGAAGTAATACATTTTGATGTGCGCAGTCCAATGAGTGCTGAGGCACGCAGTGGATATCGTTATGTTCTTACTTCATAGATGATTTGAGTAGATACTGAGTATATTTACTTGATGAAACACAAGTCTGAATTATTGAATGGTTCAAGTAATTTCAGAGTGAAGTTGAAGATCTTCGTGACAAGAGGATAAAATGTCTATGGTATGATCATAGAGATGAATATCTGAGTTACGAGTTTTGGCACGCAATTAAGACATTGTGGAAATTGTTTCACAATTAATACCGCCTGGAACACCATAGTGTGATGGTGTGTCCGAACATCATAGTTGCACCCTATTGGATATGGTGCGTACCATGATGTCTCTTATCGAATTACCACTATCGTTCATGGGTTAGGCATTAGAGACAACCGCACTCACTTTAAATAGGGCACCACATAATTACGTTGAGATGATACCGTATGAACTATGGTTTGGAGAAACCTAAGCTGTCGTTTCTTGAAAGCTTGGGGCTGCGACGCTTATGTGAAAAAGTTTCAGGTTGATAAGCTCGAACCCAAAGCGGATAAATGCATCTTCATAGGACACCCAAAAACAGTTGGGTATACCTCCTATTTCAGTCCCGGAAGCAAAAGTGTTTGTTTCTAGAAACGGGTCCTTTCTCGAGAAAAAAAGTTTCTCTCAAAAGAATTGAGTGGGAGGATAGTGGAGACTTGATGAGGTTATTGAACCATCACTTCAACCAGTATGTAGCAGGGCACAGGAAGTTGTTCATGTGGCACCTACATCAATTGAAGTGGAAGTTGATGATGGTGATCATGAAACTTCGGATCAAGTCACTACCAAACCTCGTAGGGTGACAAGGATGCGTACTACTTCAGAGTGGTACAGTAATCATGTCTTGAATGTCATGTTGCTAGACAACAATGAACCTACGAGCTATGGAGAAGCGATGGTGGGCCCGGATTCCGACAAATGGCTCGAGGCCATAAAATCCGAGAGAGGATCCATCTATGAAAACAAAGTTTAGACTTTGGAAGAACTACTTAATGGTCGTAAGGCTGTTGGGTACGGATGGATTCTAAGAGAGAAGACAGACAATGATGGAATGTGTCATCATTAAGAAAGCTCAGCTTGTCGCTAAGATGTTTCCGACAAGTTCAAGGAGTTGACTACGATGAGACTTTCTCACTCGTAGTGGTGCTAAGAGTCTGTTGGAATCTTATTAGCAGTTGCTGCATTATTTAAGAAATCTTGCAGATAGGATGTCAAAACATTGTTTCCTCAAAAATTTTCTTGAGGAAAGGTTGAATGTGATACAACCGGAAGGTTTTTGTCAATCCTAAAAGATGCTAACAAGTATGCAAAGCTCCATCAATCCTTCTAAGGACTGGAGTAAGCATCTCGGAGTTGGAATATACGCTTTGATGTGATAATCAAAGTTTTGGGTTTATACAAAGTTTGTTAGAAACTTGTATTTACAATAAAGTGAGTGGGAGCACTACAACATTTCTGATAAGTATATGTGAATGATATATTGTTGATCCGAAATGATGTAAAATTTCTGGAAAGCATCAAGGGTTGTTTGAAAGGAGTTTTTCAAGGGAAAACCTAGATTAAGCTGCTTGAACATTGAGCATCAAGATCTATAAGGATAGATCAAAACGCTTAATAGTACTTTCAAATGAGCACATACCTTGACATGATCTTGAAGGTGTTCAAGATGGGTCAGTCAAAGAAGGAGTTGTTGCCTGAGTTGTAAGGTGTGAAGTTAAGAGTTAAAGCTCGACCACAGCAGAAGAGAGAGAAAGGACGAAGGTCGTCCCCTATGCTTCAGACGTAGGCTCTATAGTATGCTATGTTGTGTACCGCACCGGAAGTGTGCCTTGCCATGACTCAGTCAAGGGGTACAAGAATGATCCAGGAATGGATCATTGGACAGCTGTCAAAATTGTCCTTGGAGTAAATAAGGACATGTTTCTCAATTATGGAGGTGATAAAGAGTTCGACGTAAAGGGTTACGTAAATGCAAGCTTTAACACCTATCCGAGTGACTCTGAGTAGCAAACTGGATACGTATAGTGGAGCAACCATTTGGAATAGCTTCAAGTGGAGCGTGGAAGCAGCATTTACAATATGACCTAGAGATTTGCGAAGTGCATACAGATCAGAATGTTGCAGACCCGTTGACTAAAACCTCTCTCACAAGCAAAACATGATCAAACCCCAGAACTCATTGAGACTTAATCACATGATGATGTGAACTAGTTTAGTGACACTAGTAAACTCTTTGGATGTTGGTCACATGGCAATGTGACCTGTGAGTGTTAATCACATGGCGATGTGAACTAGATTATTGACTCTAGTTCAAGTGGGAGACTGTTGGAAATATGCCCTAGAGGCAATAATAAATTAGTTATTATTATTATATTTCCTTGTTCATGATAATCGTTTATTATCCATGCTATAATTGTATTGATAGGAAACTCAGATACATGTGTGGGTACATAGACAACACCATGTCCCTAGTAAGCCTCTAGTTGACTAGCTCGTTGATCAATAGATGGTTACGGTTTCCTCGACCATGGACATTGGATGTCGTTGATAACGGATCACATCATTAGGAGAATGATGTGATGGACAAGACCCAATCCTAAGCCTAGCACAAAGATCGTAGTTCAGATGCTAAAGCTTTTCTAATGTTAAGTATCATTTCCTTAGACCATGAGATTGTGCAACTCCCGGATACCGTAGGAATGCTTTGGGTGTACCAAACGTCACAACATAACTAGGTGGCTATAAAGGTGCACTATGGGTATCTCCGAAAGTGTCTGTTGGGTTGGCATGAATCGAGACTGGGATTTGTCACTCCGTGTGACGGAGAGGTATCTCTGGGCCCACTCGGTAGGACATCATCATAATGTGCACAATGTGACCAAGGGGTTGATCACGGGATGATGTGTTACGGAACGAGTAAAGAGACTTGCCGGTAACGAGATTGAACAAGGTATCGGCATACCGACGATCGAATCTCGGACAAGTACAATACCGCTAGACAAAGGGAATTGCATACGGGATTGCATGAATCCTTGACATCGTGGTTCATCCGATGAGATCATCGTGGAACATGTGGGATCCAACATGGGTATCCAGATCCTCTGTTGGTTATTGACCGAGAACGCCTCGGTCATGTTCAGATGGTTCCCGAACCCGTAGGGTCTACACACTTAAGGTTCGGTGACGCTAGAGTTGTTATGGGAAATAGTATGTGGTTACCAAAGGTTGTTCGGAGTCCCGGATGAGAGCCCGGACATGACGAGGAGCTCCAGAATGGTCCGGAGGTGAAGATAGGTATATTGGACGAAGGGTATTGGAGTCCGAAATTGTTCCGGGGGTACCAGGTGATGACCAGCGTGTCCGAAAGGGGTTTCGGAGGCCCCGACAAGCTTTGGGGTGCCTTATGGGCCAAGGGGAGAGGGCACATCAGCCCACTAAGGGGCTGAGCGCCCCTCCCACCCCATCTCACGTAACCTTGAGAGGTGGGGGCGCCACCCCTAGGGCAGCCGCCCCTCCCGGCTTGGGGGGCAAGTTTCCTAGGGGTTGGGGGCGCCAAAACCCATCTAGGGTTTCCCCTATGGCCTCCGCCCCTCCCCTAGGGAACCCTAGGGCGCCTCCCCCTCCTCCCTTCCCCCTATATATAGTGAGAGAGAGAGGGCAGCCGCACCTTCCTCGGCGCAGCCCTCTCCCTCCTCCAACACCTCCTCCTCCTCTCAGTAGTGCTTGGCGAAGCCTGCCGGAGAACCACGAGCTCCATGACCACCATGCCGTCGTCTTGTCGGAGTTCTCCTCAACTTCTCATCTCCCTTGCTGGATCAAGAAGAAGGAGACGCCCCGGTTGTACGTGTGTTGAACGCGGAGGCACCGTTGTTCAAGGCTTAGATCGAATCAACCGCGATCTGAATCGCCATGCAGCACGACTCCTTCATCCGCGTTTTATAACGCTCCGCTTAGCGATCTTCAAGGGTATGAAGATGCTCATCCTCTCCATCTCTTGTTGCTAGAATCTCCATAGATTGATCTTGGTGATGCGTAGAAAATTTTGAATTTCTGCTACGTTCCCCAACAAAGACATCTTTCATCACTCCCTTTGGAGACTTCTGCTATGTGTCTATGCCTTTTGGGCTCAAGAGTGCCTAGGCGACTTATCAACATTGTGTTCAGAATTGCCTCCATAACCAGATTGGACGCAATGTTCATGCTTATGTGGATGATATCGTTGTAAAATCTAGGAAGAAGGAGACCTTGCTAGATGATCTAAAGGACACTTTTGATAATCTTCGGGTCTACAAGATGATGCTTAACCCGGCCAAATGTGTTTTTGGTTTGCCAGCAGGCAAGTTCTTGGGTTTTCTAGTCTCTGAGAGAGGTATTGAAGCTAACCCGGAGAAAATCAAAGCTATCACTTCCTTGGCTAAGCCGGCATGTGTTAATGACGTTCAGCGTTTGGCGGGTCGTATTGCGGCCTTAAGTCGGTTTATAAGCCGCCTGGGGAAAAAGGCTATTCCTCTATACCAGATGGTGAAGAAGACATGTCACTTTGTCTGTAGTGATGCTGCCAATAAGGTGTTTGAGGCACTTAAGAAACAGTTGGTTGAGCCAGCTGTTCTTCCAGCTCCTATTGATAAGGAGCCCTTGCTTTTAAATGTGGCTGCTAACAGCAGAGATGTCAGTGTGGCAGTTGTTGTGGAGAGGAAGGAATCAGGCAAGGAATATCTGGTTCAAAGGCTGGTTTACTATGTCAGTGAAGTATTAATTGAGTCTAAGCAGAGGTACCCACATTGGCAGAAGCTAGTCCATGGAGTATTCATGGCTGGTCGCAAGTTGAAGCATTATTTCCTTGGTCATCCCATCACTATGGTCAGTTCTACTCCTCTTAGGGATATTATTCAAAACAGAGAAGCTATAGGCTGGGTGGATAAGTGGGCCATTGAGCTTGGACCCCATGGTCTGAAATATATGCCTAGAACAGCCATTAAGTCTCAGGAACTTGTGGATTTCAACAATGACTGGACATAATTGCAGATGCCTGAGGACAAGCCGGATAATACGTATTGGGCTGCTCATTTTGATGGATCCAGGCAGTTGGAAGGCTCGGTGGCTGGAGTTATTTTGACTTCCCCATGAGGTGATAAGTTTTGTTATGTCTTAAGGCTCATGTTTCCTTGTACTAACAATGCAGCTGAATATGAAGCCTTACTCCATGGCCTTCGGATAGCCAAAGAGATGAATCTAAGCCGGGTCAGGTGATTTGGCGACTCAGATCTGGTGTCTTAGCAAGTCTTAGTAACTTGGGATTCTAAGGACCCGATCATGGTGGCTTACTGTTGGGCGGTTGATGCTATTGCTGGACATTTCAAAGGATATCAAGTGGAACATGTTGATCGCAGGAAAAATGAGGCGGCTGATGCTTTAAGCCGGCTGGGGTCTCAACGTAAGCCGGTACCACCAAATGTTTTCTTGATATTCTGAACAATCCTTTAGTTAAGCTGCCTATGGAACATGATGTTGTTGTCCCTAACCCGGAGGCACGGCTGGTGGCGGCTCTTCATGCCATTCCTGATTGGACAGTTCCATATTTGGCTTATATGACCCGGGGTGAGTTACCTGATGGTGAAACTTTGGCCAGGCAAATAACTCGGAGGTCTAAGTCAATGACTGTTGTCAATGGCGAGTTACACCGATGCAGTGTCACAGGGGTGTTTCAGCGATGTATCTCTCGTGAAGAGGGCCGTGAAATTCTAAGGGAGATTCATGAAGGATATTGTGGCCATCATGCCGGCTCTAAGTCTCTTGTAGCTAAGGCTTTTAATCATGGGTTTTATTGGCGGACGACTCATGCTGATGCGGAAGAACTGGTTAGCGATGGCTGTCAGAAATTTTCCAGACGAGCTCATGTGCTAGCTCAAGAATTGAGGATGATTCCAATTCGTTTGCAGTCTGGGGGCTGGATATGGTTGGACCTTTCAAGATATCCAAGGACTGAAAAAACCACCTTTTGGTGGCGGTTGACAAGTTCACAAAGTGGGTTGAGGCAGAGCCGGTCAGCAACTGTGATGTCGCAACTGTTGGGGAACGCGGTAATTTCAAAAAATTTCCTACGATCACGCAAGATCTATCTCTAATGGGGTGCCCCCTCCCCCGTATATAAAGGAGTGGAGGAGGAGGCCGGCGGCCAACAAGGGGTGCGCCAAGGTGGAGGTCTCCTACTCCCAGTAGGAGTAGGTCTCCCACCTTTCCGAGTCCAAGAAGGAGAAGAATGGAAAGAGGAGAGGAGGGAAGGAAGGAGAGGCCCCCCCCCCCCTTCCCTTGTCCAATTCGGACTAGGCAATGGGGGCCACCTCTGGCCGGCCCTCTCTCTTCTCCACTAAGGCCCACTAAGGCCCATTAATCCCCTGGGGGGTTCCAGTCACCCTCCGGTACTTCGTTTTTATCCGAAACTTCTCCGGAACACTTCTAGTGTCAGAATATAGTCGTCCAATATATCATTATTTTTGTCTTGACCATTTCAAGACTCCTTGTCATGTCCGTGATCACATCAGGGACTCCGAACAATCTTTGGTACATCATATCACATAAACTCATAATACCAATCATCATCGAACGTTAAGCGTGCGGACCCTACGGGTTCGAGACATGACCGAGACACATCTCCAGTCAATAACCAATAGTGGAACTTGGATTCTCATATTGGTTCCAACATATTCTACGAAGATCTTTATCGGTCAAACCGCATAACAACATACGTTGTTCCCTTTGTCATCGGTATGTTACTTGCCTGAGATTCGATCGTCGATATCTCAATAACTAGTTCAATCTCATTACCGGCAAGTCTCTTTACTCGTTACGTAATACTTCATACCGCAACTAACTCTTTAGTCACAATGCTTGCAAGGCTTATAGTGATGAGTATTACCGAGAGGGCTAGATATACCTCTCTGAAACATGGAGTGACAAATCCTAATCTCGATCTATGCCAACCCAACAAACACCTTCGGAGACACCTGTAGAGCACCTTTATAATCACCCATTTACGTTGTGACGTTTGGTAACACACAAAGTGTTCCTCCGGTATTCGGGAGTTGCATAATCTCATAGTTTGAGGAACTTGTAGAAGTCATGAAGAAAGCAGTAGCAATGAAACTGACACAATCATACTGCTAAGCTAACGGATGTGTCATGTCCATCACATCATTCTCCTAATGATGTGATCCCGTTCATCAAATGACAACACATGTCTATGGTTAGGAAACATAACCATCTTTGATGAATGAGCTAGTCAAGTAGAGGCATACTAGGGACTTTATGTTTTGTCTATGTATTCACACATGTACTAAGTTTCCGGTTAATACAATTCTAGCATGAATAATAAACATTAATCAATAATTAAGGTTATAAATAATAACTTTATTATTGCCTCTAGGTCATATTTCCTTCAGTCTCCCACTTGCACTAGAGTCAATAATCTGGATTACATAGTGATGATTCTAACACCCATGGAGCTTTGGTGCTGATCATGTTTTGCTCGTGGAAGAGGCTTAGTCAATGGGTCTGCAACATTCAAATCCGTGTGTATCTTGCAAATATCTATGTCCCCTTCCGACACTTGATGATAGATGCAATTGAAGCATCTCTTGATGTGCTTGGTTCTCTTGTGAAATCTAGATTCCTTTGACAAGGCAATTGCACCAGTATTGTCACAAAAGATTTTCATTGGACCTGATGCACTAGGTATGACACCTAGATCGGATATGAACTACTTCATCAAAACTCCTTCATTTGCTGCTTCCGAAGTAGCAATGTACTCCGCTTCACACGTAGATCCCGCCACGACGCTCTGCTTGGAACTGCACCAACTGACATCTCCTCCATTCAATAAAAATACGTATCCGGTTTGCGACTTAGAGTCATCCGGATCAGTGTCAAAGCTTGCATCAATGTAACCGTTTACGACGAGCTATTTTTTCACATCCATAAACGAGAAACATATCCTTGGTCCTTTTCAGGTATTTCCGGATGTTCTTGACCGCTGTCCAGTGCTCCACTCCGGGATTACTTTGGTACCTCCCTGCTATGCTTATAGCAAGACATACATCAGGTCTGGTACACAGCATTGCATACATGATAGAACCTATGGCTGAAGCATAGGGAATGACTTTCATTTTCTTTCTATCTTCTGCAGTGGTCGGGCATTGAGTCTGACTCAACTTCAGACCTTGTAACACAGGCAAGAACCCTTTATTTGACTGATCCATTTTGAACTTCTTCAAAACTATATCAAGGTATGTGATTTGCGAAAGTCCAATTAAGCGTCTTGATCTATCTCTATAGATCTTGATGCCCAATATGTAAGTAGCTTCTCTGAGGTCTTTCATAGAAAAACTCTTATTCACGTATCCCTTTATGCTATCCAGAAATTCTATATCATTTCCAATCAACAATATGTCATCTACATATAACATTAGAAATGCTACAGAGCTCCCACTCACTTTCTTGTAAATACAGGCTTCACCAAAAGTCTGTATAAAACCATATGCTTTGATCACACTATCAAAGCGTTTATTCCAACTCCGAGAGGCTTGCACCAGTCCATAAATGGATCGCTGGAGCTTGCACACTTTGTTAGCACCCTTTGGATCGACAAAACCTTCCGGTTGCATCATATACAACTCTTCTTCCAGAAATTCATTCAGGAATGCAATTTTGACATCCATTTGCCAAATTTCATAATCATAAAATGCAGCAATTGCTAACATGATTCGGACAGACTTAAGCATCGCTACGGGTGAGAAAGTCTCATTGTAGTCAACTCCTTGAACTTGTCGAAAACCTTTCGCAACAAGTCGAGCTTTGTAAAATGTAATATTACCGTCTACGTCGGTCTTCTTCTTAAAGATCCATTTATTTTCTATGGCTTGCCGATCATCGGGCAAGTCCACCAAAGTCCACACTTTGTTCTCATACATGGATCCCATCTCAGATTTCATGGCTTCTAGCCATTTCACGGAATTTGGGCTCATCATCGCTTCCTCATAGTTCGCAGTTTCATCATGGTCTAGTAACATGACTTCTAGAACAGGATTACCATACCACTTTGGTGCGGATCTTACTCTGGAAGACCTACGAGGTTTGGTAGTAACTTGATCTGAAGCTTCATGATCATCATCATTAGCTTCCTCACTAATTGGTGTAGGAATCACATGAACTGATTTCTGTGATGAACTACTTTCCAATAAGGGAGAAGGTACAACTACCTCATCAAGTTCTACTTTCCTCCCACTCACTTCTTTCGAGAGAAACTCCTTCTCTAGAAAGGATCCATTTTTAGCAAAAAAGATTTTTCCTTCGGATCTGTGATAGAAGGTGTACCCAACAGTTTCCTTTGGGTATCCTATGAAGACGCACTTCTCCGATTTGGGTTCGAGCTTATCAGGTTGAAGCTTTTTCACATAAGCATCGCAGCCCCAAACTTTAAGAAACGACAACTTTGGTTTCTTGCCAAACCACAGTTCATAAGGTGTCATCTCAACGGATTTTGATGGTGCCCTATTTAGAGTGAATGCAGCCATCTCTAAAGCATAACCCCAAAACGATAGAGGTAAATCAGTAACAGACATCATAGATTGCACCATATCTAATAAAGTACGGTTATGATGTTCAGACACACCATTTCGCTGTGGTGTTCCAGGTGGCGTTAATTGTGAAACTATACCGTGTTGTTTTACATGAAGACCAAACTCGTAACTCAAATATTCTCCTCCACAATCAGATCGTAGAAACTTTATTTTCTTCTTATGATGATTTTCCACTTCACTCTGAAATTCTTTGAACTTTTCAAATGTTTCAGACTTATGCTTCATTAAGTAGATATAACCATATCTGCTCAAATCATCTGTGAAGGTAATAAAATAACGATACCCACCACGAGCATCAATACTCATTGGACCGCATACATCGGTCTGTATTATTTCCAACAAGTTAGTAGCTTGTTTCATTGTTCCGGAGAACGGAGTTTTAGTCATCTTGCCCATAAGGCACGGTTCGCAAGCACCAAGTGATTCATAATCAAGTGATTCCAAAAGTCCATCAGCATGGAGTTTCGTCATGTGCTTTACACCGATATGACCCAAACGACAGTGCCACGGATAAGTTGCACTATCATTATTAAAATTCAATCTTTTGGTTTCAACACTATGAATATGTATATCACTACTATCGAGATTTAACAAAAATAGACCACTCTGCAGGGGTGCATGACCATAAAAGATATTACTCATATAAATAGAACAATAATTATTCTCTGATTTAAATGAATAACTGTCTCACATTAAACAAGATACAGATATAATGTTCATGCTCAATGCTGGCACCACATAACAATATTCAAGTCTA
The DNA here is from genome assembly GCA_021605205.1 of Aegilops longissima. NCBI lineage: Eukaryota > Viridiplantae > Streptophyta > Magnoliopsida > Poales > Poaceae > Aegilops > Aegilops longissima. Next base: position 146,127,657 of record CM038677.1, on the reverse strand, counting down.
AAACTAATCCCGATGGTAGATGTAGAGGTAGCGTGCTGACCACGATCACATCGACTTTGGAACCATTTACCATGCGCATCGTCACCTCATCCTTAGCCGATCTTTGCTTAATCTGTAGCCCCTGTTTCGAGTTGCAAATATGAGCAATAGAACCAGTATCAAATGTTGGGGAACGTTGCATCAAATAAATTTTTTCCTACGTTCACCAAGATCTATCTATGAGTTCATCTAGCAACGAGAGAGAGAGAGATGCATCTACATACCCTTGTAGATCGCGTGCGGAAGCGTTCAAGAGAACGGGGTTGAGGTAGTTCTCGTCGTGATCCTATCACCGGAGATCCTAGCGCCGAACAGACGGCACCTCCGCGTTCAACACACGTACGGTCAGCGTGACGTCTCCTCCGTCTTGATCCAACAAGGGGGAAGGAGAGGTTGATGAAGATCCAGCAGCACGACAGTGTGGTGGTGGATGCAGCAGGACTCCGGCAGGGCTTCGCCAAGCAACTGCGAGAGGAGGAAGAGATGTAGCAGGGGAGGGAGGCGCCAAGACTTAGGGTTCGGGTGCCCTCCCTCCTCCCCCCCGCCTTTATATAGGCCCCCAGGGGGGGCGCCGGCCATGGAGATTGAATCTCCCAAGGGGGCGGCGGCCAGGGGGGTGGAGTGCCCCCCAAAGGCAAGTGGTGCACCCCCCACCCTAGGGTTTCCAACCCTAGGCGCAGGGGGGCCCAAGTGGGGCGGCGCACCAGCCCACCAGGGGCTGGTTCCCTTCCCACTTCAGCCCATGGGGCCGTCCGGGATAGGTGGCCCCACCCGGTGGACCCCCGGGACCCTTCCGGTGGTCCCGGTACAATACCGGGTGACCCCGAAACTTTCCCGGTGGCCGAAACAGCACTTCCTATATATAATTCTTTACCTCTGGACCATTCCTGAACTCCTCGTGACGTCCGAGATCTCATCCAGGACTCCGAGCAACTTTCAGTTTGCTGCAAACTTATATTCATACAACCCTAGCGTCACCGAACCTTAAGTGTGTAGACCCTACAGGTTCAGGAGACAAGCAGACATGACCGAGACGGCTCTCCGGTCAATAACCAACAGCGGGATCTGGATACCCATGTTGGCTCCCACATACTCCTCGATGATCTCATCGTATGAACCACGATGTCGAGGATTCAAGCAACCCCGTATACTTTTCCCTTTGTCAGACGGTATGTTACTTGCCCGAGATTCGATCGTCGGTATCCCAATACCTCGTTCAATCTCGTAACCAGCAAGTCACTTTACTCATACCGCAATGCATGATCCCGTGACCAGACACTTGGTCACTTTGAGCTCATTATGATGATGCACTACCGAGTGGGCCCAGTGATACCTCTCCGTAATACGGAGTGACAAATCCTAGTCTCAATCCGTGTCAACCCAACAGACACTTTCGGAGATACCTGTAGTGCACCTTTATAGTCACCCGCTTACGCCAGTGACGCTTGGTACACCCAAAGCACTCCTACGGTATCCGGAGTTACACGATCTCATGGTCTAAGGAAAAGATACTTGACATTGGAAAAGCTCTAGCAAAACGAACTGCATGATCTTGTGCTATGCTTAGGATTGGGTCTTGTCCATCACATCATTCTCCTAATGATGTGATCCCGTTATCAATGACATCCAATGTCCATAGTCAGGAAACCATGACTATCTATTGATAAACGAGCTAGTCAACTAGAGGCTCACTAGGGACATGTTGTGGTCTATGTATTCACACGTGTATTACGATTTCCGGATAATACAATTATAGCATGAATAAAAGACAATAATCACGAACAAGGAAATCTAATAATAATCCTTTTATTATTGCCTCTAGGGCATATTTCCAACAGTCTCCCACTTGCACTAGAGTCAATAATCTAGTTACATTGTGATGAATCGAACACCCATAGAGTTCTGGTGTTGATCATATTTTGCTCGCGGAAGAGGTTTAGTCAACGGATCTGCGAGATTCAGATCCGTATGCACTTTGCAAATTTCTATGTCTCCATCTTGAACATTTTCACGAATGGAGTTGAAACGACGCTTGATGTGCCTGGTCTTCTTGTGAAACCTGGGCTCCTTGGCAAGTGCAATAGCTCCAGTGTTGTCACAGAAGAGTTTGATCGGCCCCAACGCATTGGGTATGACTCCTAGGTCGGTGATGAACTCCTTCACCCAAATTGCTTCATGCGCTGCCTCCGAGGCTGCCATGTACTCCGCTTCACACGTAGATCCCGCCACGACGCTCTACTTGCAGCTGCACCAGCTTACTGCTCCACCATTCAACATATACGCGTATCCGGTTTGTGACTTAGAGTCATCCAGATCTGTGTCGAAGCTAGCGTCGATGAAACCCTTTACGACAAGCTCTTCGTCACGTCCATAAACGAGAAACATGTCCTTAGTCCTTTTCAGGTACTTCAGGATATTGTTGACCGCTGTCCAGTGTTCCTTGCCGGGATTACTTTGGTACCTTCCTACCAAACTTACGGCAAGGTTTACATCAGGTCTGGTACACAGCATGGCATACATAATAGAACCTATGGCTGATGCATAGGGGATGACACTCATCTCTTCTATATCTTCTGCCGTGGTCGGACATTGAGCCGAGCTCAATTTCACACCTTGTAATACAGGCAAGAACCCTTTCTTGGACTGATCCATTTTGAACTTCTTCAATATCTTTTCAAGGTATGTGCTTTGTGAAATACCTATGAGGTGTCTCGATCTATCTCTATAGATCTTGATGCCTAATATATAAGCAGCTTCTCCAAGGTCCTTCATTGAAAAACTCTTATTCAAGTAGGCCTTTATGCTGTCCAAAAGTTCTATATCATTTCCCATCAAAAGTATGTCATCTACATATAATATGAGAAATGCTACAGAGCTCCCACTCACTTTCTTGTAAACGCAGGCTTCTCCATAAGTCTCAAGATAAACCCAAACGCTTTGATCATCTCATCAAAGCGAATGTTCCAACTCCGAGATGCTTGCACCAGCCCATAAATGGATCGCTGGAGCTTGCATACCTTGTTAGCATTCTTAGGGCCGACAAAACCTTCCGGCTGCGTCATATACAGTTCTTCCTTAAGATAGCCGTTAAGGAATGCCGTTTTGATGTCCATTTGCCATATCTCATAATCATAGTATGCGGCAATTGCTAACATGATTCGGACGGACTTCAGCTTCACTACGGGAGAGAAAGTCTCATCGTAGTCAACCCCTTGAACTTGCCGATAACCCTTAGTGACAAGTCGAGCTTTATAGATGGTAACATTACCATCCGCGTTCGTCTTCTTCTTAAAGATCCATTTGTTTTCTATCGCTCGCCGATCATCGGGCAAGTCTGTCAAAGTCCATACTTTGTTTTCATACATGGATCCTATCTCGGATTGCATGGCTTCAAGCCATTTGTTGGAATCTGGGCCATCCATCGCTTCATCATAGTTCGAAGGTTCAGCGTTGTCTAACAACATGATTTCCAGGACAGGGTTGCCATACCATTCTGGTGTGGAACGTGTCCTTGTGGACCTCTGAAGTTCAAGAGCAACTTGATTCAAGTACCTTGATCATCATCATTAATTTCCTCTCCGATCGGTGTAGGCACCACAGAACATTTTCCGAGCTGCACTACTTTCCGGTTCAAGAGGTAGTACATCATCGAAGTTCTACTTTCCTCCCACTTACTCCTTTTGAGAGAAACTTTTTCAAGAAAGGATCCGTTCTTGGCAACAAAGATCTTGCCTTCGGATCTAAGGTAGAAGGTATACCCAATGGTTTCCTTAGGGTATCCTATGAAGACGCATTTTTCTGACTTGGGTTCGAGCTTTTCAGGTTGAAGTTTCTTGACATAAGCATCGCATCCCCAAACTTTTAGAAACGACAGCTTAGGTTTCTTCCCAAACCATAATTCATACGGTGTCGTCTCAACGGATTTAGACGGTGCCCTATTTAAAGTGAATGTAGCTGTCTCCAGAGCGTATCCCCAAAATGATAGCGGCAAATCAATAAGAGACATCATAGATCGTACCATATCCAATAGAGTGCGATTACGACGTTAGGACACACCGTTACGATGAGGTGTTCCAGGCGGCATGAGTTGTGAAACGATTCCACATTTCCTTAAGTGTGTACCAAATTCGTGACTTAAATATTCTCCTCCACGATCTGATCGTAAGAACTTTATTTTTCGGTCACGTTGATTCTCTACCTCATTCTGAAATTCATTGAACTTTTCAAAGGTCTCAGATTTGTGTTTCATCAAGTAGACATACCCATATCTACTCAAGTCATCAGTGAGAGTGAGAACATAACGATATCCTCCGTGAGCCTCAACGCTCATTGGACCGCACACATCGGTATGTATGATTTCCAATAAGTTGGTTGCTCGCTCCATTGTTCCGGAGAACGGAGTCTTGGTCATTTTGCCCATGAGGCATGGTTCGCATGTGTCAAATGATTCATAATTGAGAGACTCTAAAAGTCCATCAGAATGGAGCTTCTTCATGCGCTTGACACCAATGTGACCAAGGCGGCAGTACCACAAGTATGTGGGACTATCGTTATCAACTTCACATCTTTTGGTATTCACACTATGAATATGTGTAACATCACGTTCGAGACTCATTAAGAATAAACCATTAACTATCGGAGCATAACCATAAAACATATCTCTCATATAAATAGAACAACCATTATTCTCGGATTTAAATGAGTAGCCATCTCGCATTAAATGAGATCCTGATACAATGTTCATGCTCAAACTTGGCACTAAATAACAATTATTGAGGTTTAAAACTAATCCCGTAGGTAAATGTAGAGGCAGCGTGCGACGGCGATCACATCGACCTTGGAACCATTCCCGACGCCAAGATCGTCACCTCGCCCTTCGCCAGCCTCCGCTTATTCCGCAGCTCTGCTGTGAGTTACAAATGTGAGCAACGGCACCGTATCAAATACCCAGAGTAACTACGAGTATCGGTAAGGTACACATCAATTACATGTATATCAAATATACCTTTAGTGTTGCTGGCCTTCTTGTGCGCTAAGTATTTGGGGCAGTTCCGCTTCAAAGGCCCTTCCTTTGCAATAAAAACACTCGGTCTCGTGCTTGGGCCCATTCTTTGACTTCTTCCCGGCAAGCGGCTTACCGGGCAACATCCTTTCCATCCTTCTTGAAGTTCTTCTTACCCTTGCCCTTCTTGAACTTAGTGGTTTTATTGACCATCAACACTTGATGTTCCTTCTTGATTTCTACCTCTGTTGACTTCAGCATTGAAAATACTTCAGGAATAGTTTTCACCATCCCCTGCATATTGTAGTTCATCACAAAGCTCTTGTAGCTTGGTGGGAGCGACTGAAGGATTCTGTCAATAACCACCTCGTTCGGCAGGTTAACGTCCAGCTGGGACAGGCGGTTGTGCAACCCAGACATTTTGAGTATGTGCTCACTGACAGAACTATTTTCCTCCATCTTACAACTATAGAACTTGTCGGAGACTTCATATCTCTCGACCCGGGCATGAGCTTGGAAAACCATTTTAAGCTCCTCGAAAATCTCATATGCTCTGTGTTGCTCAAAACGCTTTTGGAGCCCCGGTTCTAAGCTGTAAAGCATGCCGCACTGAACGAGGGAGTAATCATCAGCACGAGACTGCCAAGCGTTCATAACGCCTTGGTTCTCTCGATGGGTGCTTCACCTAGCGGTGCTTCTAGGACATATTGTTTCTTGGCTGCTATGAGGATGATCTCGTGTTCCGGACCCAGTCCAATAGTTGCTGCCATCGCCTTTTCTGCTTGGTTTTCTCTAGGAACGCGTTGAACTTCATGGTGACATGAGCGTTGGCCATTTGATCTACAAGACATTTTGCAAAGATTTTAGACTAATGTTCATGATAATTAAGTTCATCTAATCAAATTATATAATGAACTCCCACTCAGATTTGACATCCCTCTAGTCATCTAAGTGTTACATGATCCGAGTCGACTCGGCCGTGTCCGATCATCACGTGGGACGGACTAGTCATCGTCGGTGAACATCTCCATGTTGATCATATCTTCCATACGACTCATGTTCGACCTTTCGGTCTCTTGTGTTCCAAGTCCATGTCTGTACATGCTAGGCTCGTCAAGTTAACCTAAGTGTTTTGCATGTGTAAAACTGTCTTACACCCGTTGTATGTGAACGTAAGAATCTATCACACCCGATCATCACGTGGTGCTTGAAACGAGGAACTTTAGCAACGCGCACGCTTAGGGAGAACACTTTCTTGAAATTATTATAAGGGATCATCTTATTTACTACCGTCGTTCTAAGTAAACAAGATGCATAAACATAATAAACATCACATGCAATTATATAGTAGTGACATGATATGGCTAATATCATATAGCTCCTTTGATCTTCATCTTCGGGGCTCCATGATCATCTTGTCACCGGCATGAAACCATGATCTCCATCATCGTGTCTCCATGAAGTTGCTCGCCAACTATTACTTCTACTACTATGGCTAACACGTTTAGCAATAAAGTAAAGTAATTTACATGGCGTTTCTCAATGACACGCAGGTCATACAAAAAATAAAGACAACTCCTATGGCTCCTGCCGGTTGTCATACTCATCGACATGCAAGTCGTGATTCCTATTAAAAACACTTGGCCATATCATACATCACATATATATCATTCATCATTCATCACAACTTTGGCCATATCACATCACAAAACACTTGCTGCAAAAACAAGTTAGACGTCCTCTAATTGTTGTTGCAAGTTTTTTACGTGGTTGCAATAGGGTTTTAGCAAGAACGTTTTCTTACCTACGTGAAAGCCACAACGTGATTTGTCAACTTCTATTTACCCTTCATAAGGACCCTTTTCGTCGAATCCGCTCCAACTAAAGTGGGAGAGATAGACACCCGCTAGCCACCTTATGCAGCTAGTGCATGTCAGTCGGTGGAACCTATCTCACGTAAACGTACGTGTAAGGTCGGTCCAGGCCGCTTCATCCCACAATACCGCTGAAGCAAAATAAGACTAGTAGCGGCAAGAAAGTTGACAACATCTACGCCCACAACCAATTGTGTCGTGGAATTGTCACGGCAGATGTCCTCGTGAAAGGACTTAGTCGCAGGGCCATCGTACGGGTTAACTTAGAGGGGTTAAAGCGGACACAAAGACACGAGAGTTATACTAGTTCGGCCCCTTCGATGAAGGTAAAAGCCTACGTCTAGTTGGTGATGGGATTGATGTGATTTCGGCGACTAGGGAGCAATAGCTTCGCCTAAGCCTCGAATTGTCTGTCTCTAAACCGCCGCCGTGTCGTCCCCTTATATACACGGGTTGACGCCCGGCCGGTCTACAGAGTCCCGAGTCCGGCTCATACAAGTGTCCGGCTCGGTCTCTTCTCTCTTATCTTACAGCACAAGTTACATGACTAAGGCGGTTTACATTATGGACCCTAATCCGCCTCTGGGCTCCGGGCCTCGTGCCTTTGTGGGCCCTAATTATGGACGAGGGTAACCTAGCCCTTTCAGGGCGGTTTACATTCAGTAGTTATCTTCCCAACATTAGGCCCCAGATTGACTTGAACCGGTTCATGTTAATCTTCAACATCTTAGGAAACTCTGAATCTCCCTTCATATTTCATAAACCGCCATCTGCTTGAACCGCCATGACGCTATCTTCCGACCACAAAGAACAGGCGCTTTGACGTCATCCTTAATAAAGAAATCCAAACAAGAAGATTCCCTTCATTTAATACTATCCCGAAATCGAGGCGATCATTGCGCCGCCGCCACTTTTGACTCCTCGATTCTCGCGCTTGTCAATTACCCGCTTCCTTATAAATAGACCGGCGGGCCCTTTCTCTTCTTCTTCCGCTTCTTCTTCCTCGCGACGCCCAGCTCAAGCTCCGCGTCGCCTCCGACCTTCGAACGCCACGCCGGCGCCGAGCCGCTGCATCAACCTGATTGGACCAGAGCTCTTGGCGCCCTCCGCTGTTCTCAGCATCGGTAAGGCCCTCTTCAAGCCCTAGATCCGCATCCAAGGTTCCTGCTCATCTTGTAGTTCATAGGTGTTCATCTTAGTTTCCTCATACCTGCTCGCTATGGCCGTATGATTCAACCGTAGTATCCATCTCTGCGGCGCGATCGCCCCGCCGCCGCTTTAACTCTTTATGCATCTTTCTTTTGTTCAGATCCTCTTGTTTAAAACGCATCGAACCTTCCTGCCCTTTATAAGGCTTGCATAGGTCGCAGAAATTTTTTCATCAATCTTCGTAGATCCAAATTACCTCCATTCGCATGTGAAACCTGTTTCATCCACACTTAGTAGATTTTCCAGTTCTGTCTATTTGGGCGTTTTGACTTTTGATAGCTTAATCCGTCACCCATTAGTCCTCGCTAAACCGAATTGGAAACTGGCTGCGAATTGCCGTTTAACATTGTATAATGTGTCTCGAACTGTTGACGGTGAATCGCTTTTCACCTTTCCTTTCGCAGCTTTAGTCTTCCGAATGGCCAAACAATTCTCAGCTTGCAATTGGGTCCGATCCAAGATCACTGAGACGCAACTCAACGGATGCGTCACCACTGGCGCTTTAGCTTCCAAAAATGTCCTCCACTGGCGGGTTTCGGATGCCGAATGCCCTCCCGATCCGCAAGAAGGAGAAGTAATTGTGTTTATGCAGCACCTAGACCGGGGATTCTGCCCGCCCGGATCAAAATACTTTCGGGATGTCCTTGCAAGTTTTCAACTCCATCCACAGGATATTGGTCCGAACTCTGTGTCAAACATATGCAATTTCCAAGTTTTCTGTGAAGTCTATCTTCAAGAAGAACCATCTGTGCAGTTGTTCCGGGATTTCTTTCACTTGAACCGCCGTACAGAATTTTCGGATGGTCCTAACACGGAGTCAGGCGACGTTTCAATCCAGAAAAGGAAGGAAGTAGATTTTCCTCACGCCAAACATCATAGCCATCCGAAAGATTGGAACCAAACCTTGTTCTACTGCCGGAATACTGCTCCTAACAACGAGAATCCTTTGCCGGGTTACCGCCCTCACCGGCTTAGCAACCATCACCCGTTGCCTTTACGCTTGACCACCGCAGAACGGAAGAATTTTGCGCCTCAAATTATCAAACTCCGGGCTCTAATGGCCAATGGATTAACTGGTGTGGACCTTGTGCGACGTTGGGTTTCTTGGGGCATCTTGCCATTAAGCCGCCGGCCCGGATTGATGCATCGAATACACGCAGCCTCCAAGACCCTCAAAGACGCCACGAGCTACCAATAATCGAGCTTGAAGTCACAGAGACAGAAAGAGGATGCTTGATGAACCGATCTCGCTCTGCAGCCAAACCGGTTGGCCCCATTCTGTGTTGCCAACAAACCGCCTGCGGTAAGGCTCGCCACCTTTTCGACATTAATGCCTTGTTGATATATATTAATCCTTGTTACCTCTCAGCTAACAGCTCTTCGAAGCGGACCAAACCGCCCGGCTCCGTGTAAAGTCCAAGACCACCAAGAAGGCTGGCAAGAGGAAAACGCCGAGTCTTCTCGATCCGCCGAAGACGAAGATTCAGAAGTTGAGGTAAAGCTTGATATCATCACGAGGGAGTCGCCGAAACCGCTCTCCTGTTTGTGTTTCTTCTGCATGTAGCTTGTCCCTTTATTCTTCCTTTTCTCGACAATTTTAACTCCTGTGATGATGCCGGGCCGGTCATGCCGACCCTGTTGAGGTAATCTTTCTTTCTTCCGAATCCGACCTCGTGCCGGTTAAAAGAATTCGCAGCACAGTCCGGAAAGTGAAAAAATCTCATTCCTGTGCTCATTTGAATCCAAACCTTTCCTTGAAGACACAGCAGGCTGAAGAGCGCCTGACCCCGCAAGACAAAGGTCAACAGATTACATCGTCCGGTTTACGGATACACCAACCCGGAAGCGCCGCCCGAGGTGATTTGTTCTCCGGCGTTATCCTTTGAAAGGTTTCTTCCGATGTCCTCTCAATCCGTCGACCTGAATTATCGTGCCTCTTCCAACTCCTCCGGCGGTTCATCAACCACGCAATCGCCTCCGCTTAAAGTTGCTGCAGGTAAGCACCATACTTCTGTCCCCGCCAATTCGGTTTATATTTGCGCTGGTCGGTTTATCTTACTCTAATTCTGAACATTGCAGCACCAAGGCTCGCTTGAGTAAAAAGCGAAAACCCTTGATCCTCTCAAGGATGTTGATCCGGAGAAGACCCCAGAGCAGCATGGCGAGAATCTCAAGTCGTTAAAATAGCTCGCGGGTTGAACCAAGACGACAACGCTGATCCGCCAGAACTTGAACCGGACGCCCAAGTGGAAACCTCACATCCTGCTCCACCGAGTCCGGCCACCGAGCGGGTCGTAATTGTTGAACCGCCGAGCCCAAAGAAGACTGCCAATCTGGCCAGCCCGACCAAAAATGATGACGTTATAGTGACGGGCACTGGCTACACCACCCCTAGCCAACCGGTCGCTTTAGCAAAACACAGCACCAAGGAAGAGTCTACTACCATGAGTAAAGAGAAGGGGAAAACCGATCTGTCAGCTTATGATAACCTCTCTGCCCAAGAACTTCACTCCGGCTTTCTGAACCAACTCTACACAAGTCGTGACTTCGAAGCCGGTCTGGTAAATCGCATGAAGGAACGCTATGAGGTAAGGAGTTATGCCTCTCTTGTACTTTTGCTGTGTAGTAGCCCCCAAGGGTCGGTTCAACTTAGCATAATTAAACCGGCACTTGACTCTGTATAGAACCCATACGCCTTAAACTTCAGTGTTGTAGCCCCCAAGGGTCGGTTCAACTGAGCATAGTTAAACCGGGACTTAATTTTTGTATCCCCATAGCAAACTGAGATCAACTAACCATTAGCCCCCAAGTGCCAAGTTGAATATTTGTATTGAGCTTGGGACTTTATAATGAAACAACTAACGTGCTCCCTTTGTTATCGGAGTGAGATATACCAGCAAACCGTACAACTCAAGGACCTTCGTGCCAATCTGGAGACTCAACAAGCAGAAACCACCAAGGCCAAGGATGAATTGAAAACCGCCTTGGCCACTATGGAACAGCTGAAGGAGTGGTACAAATCCGAGCAGGCCAACTGGGACATCGAGAAGGCCGGTTTGAAAAAACGGGCGGAAGATGCTGAAACGGCTCTTAAACCGGTGACAGAAGAGCTTACCAAACTAAAGCGCCAGATTGACGCCATGACCTCTGCCATCTTTGGTAAGAAAATTTGCACTGATTACCCCTGTTTCGATATTTCCTCCGGTTTAACCTGAACTGTCTGAAACCGGTACAGGGAAGCGTATTGCTCATCTGGGCTCTGATGTGCGGAAGAAGCTCAAGGCCGCTTACACGCTGATTGAGCAGTTGTATACCGCGCCCAGCGAGTCATATGTGCCACATCGCACGCACAACACAGCTCCGCCCTGATCAAAGATATACCGGACCGCTATCCATGATTCCGCACAGCTTGAAGAGTTGAAACGATCCGCGCCCGGCTGGCACTTTATCGTTTCTAACCCGCGCCAAGGCGTGGATAGTGGACCTTGATCCGCCGACATAGCTAAGGGTTTCAAAGCGCCAAGAGAACGGTGAAGCCTTTGATAATGACGCTCAAACGAATAACAAAGGAGATGCGCCCATCGGCGAAGTCAATCGGCAGCAGGTTAACTGGCGGTTCACCGCTTTTTCTACGATCACGAACAACAAGCGGGTGGAGTTTGTCATTCCGTAGTGCGAGCCTTGTTCCTCCAATCCGTAAGCACACTTATGCCCCCGACGTTGATCCGCTGAGCTTATAAGTGAAGAGGCTGTCTTCGTGCCTTAACCGGAATGACTGGTCTACCAATGACTTCCGCCTTTGGGTGATGAAGAGGAAGAAGTTGAACCGACGCCAGACGCCTCTTCCTCACGCCAACCCGGCGAGGAAGCTTAATCCGTCAAGCCGTGTGATGCATCGGTTGCTAGTCATAACGCCATGCGAAACACCGGCCTTGGAAGGCTTTGTAATAGAATAGCCAGACTTTGTTTTTGAACATGCCTTTATGCCCTCACTCAGAAACCTTCGCATGGAGGTGCTGATACTTTGGTTTGAAGAATTGAAACCTTCAATGTATTTTGCCTGCAATCACAAATTTTAAACCGCCACGGCGGTTTGTGTCGCCAAATGGCTTGTGACGCCTATATATTTATATAAGAAAATATTGATGTATATGATCAAAACTTTGTGATACAAAATACCGCCAGCGTCGGGCATGCAGTTATTGAGCCAACCTTGAAGCGGAGGTTGCATAAACCATTACCGCCCAAGGAAACAACAGCTCCTATCTTTAGAATGCCGGTTTAGCGTGTAAACCATGCCGGTCATGTTAATCCCCTATTACTCCATAATGGGATGTTTAATGTAAAAAAAAACGAAAAGTTATCACCGCTTAAACAATAAACCAAATTCGCCAATGGACTGGTTGAACCGATTTAAATGACAGTTATAAGAGCAATAGAAGAGCATAGGCAATGATAAAAATGTTTGCCAAAAGAGGCTTTACTGAGCTGATCGGATGGTGTTACCATGGTCGGACGCGACCAAGCTCCCAATAAGGTGTAGCTATGGTTCAAGTCAGCCAGATCCCCAACCGAAACCGTGGCATTATGCCGATCAAGTGGCGTGGCAATGGTTCGGTTCGACCAAGCCCCAAGTGATTCTATGACCTTAGGCCGACCAAGAGGCCCGATCGGGTTCAGATGTGACCATGTCCCTAAGTGATCCGGTGGCTTTAAGCCATCAAAAGGTGTTGCATTGGTTCGACACCACCAAGCCCCCAGATGACATAAAAACTTCAAAAGCAAGATCAAGGGATAAACCGAGGCTGCTTTATGACAACAACTCCATGTACCCAAACCGATTTTTACGTAACGGATACCCCGCTTTAGCCGAGGCTCCGTTTATTGCTTTTATTCATAATATATACATTGTCATAATATGTACATAAGTAGAGCCGATGGCTCGTATAATAAGGTCAAGATGAGCTATGTTCCATGGCTCGTTGGTCTCCTCTTCGGCGTGCGTGAGTCTTTTCGCTCTCGAACATCAATCGATAGTATGACCCGTTGTGCAGATTCTGCTGACCACAAAAGGCCCTTCCCAAGGTGGGGATAGCTTGTGCATATCCGTCTGGTCTTGAATGAGCCAAGCACCAAGTCTCCTTCCCGAAAGGTTCTGTTCTCGACCGCCGACCGTGATACCGACGAAGATCCTGCCGGTAAATCGTCGAACGAGCAGCCGCCATATCTCGCTCTTCATCCAGCCGATCCAAAGCGCCATGTCGTGCAGCCTCGTTATCCGCCTCAACATAGGCTGCCACGCGAGGTGAGTCATGACGGATATCGCTGGAAGGACCACCTCCGCCCATAGACCATAAAGAACGGTGTGTATCCAAAGTGGATCTGTTAGGGTAGTATTTATACTCCATATCACGATGGTAGCTCTTCTACCCAACAGCCCGGCCCTCGTAGAAGGGACCATAAGCCGGGTTTGATACCTCTCAAGATCTCCCGATTAGCTCGCTCGCTTGACCATTGGACTGCGGGTGGGCCATCAAGAAACGCTGCCGGATGTGCTCACGCTCACAAAACTCCTTCATGGCACCCTTGGACAAATTGGTGCCATTATCCGTGATGATACTGTGGAAATCCAAACCGAAGATCACCCTTTTATGAACTCAACCGCCGCGTGGCGCATCACACTTGCTAACAGTGCTCGCCTCGACCCACTTTGTAAATTTGTCAACCGCAACCAGCAAGTGTGTTTTCTTGTCCTTGACCTTTAAAAGGCCCCACCATGTCCAGCCCCAAGTCGCAAACGGCCAAGTAATTGGAATCATCCTCAATTCCTGGGCCGGTATGTGGGCACGCCTAGAAAACTTCGCAACCATCACATCGCCTCGACCAGATCCTCCGATCAAGATGGGCAACAACCAATAAAACCATGGCGGAACGCTTTGGCCACCAAGGACTTTGAACCGCATGGTGACCACAGTCCCTTCATGGATCTCATGCAATATCTCACAGCCTTCCTCAGGGGACACACAACGCTGAAACGCCCCTGACACACTGCAATGATGCAACTCACCGTTAACAATGGTCATAGACTTAGACCGCCGAACTACCTGTCGGGCCAACGTCTCATCTTCTGGTAACTCGCCCCGGGTCATGTATGCCAAATAAGGGAGCGTCCAATCCGGAATAACATGCAAGGCTGCCACCAACTGAGCCTCCGGATCAGGAATAGCCAGATCTACTTCATCAGGAAGCTTAACTGACGGATTGTGAAGTACATCAAGGAAGACATTGGGCGGGACCGGTTTGCGTTGAGAGCCCAGCCGGCTTAAAGCGTCCGCCGCTTCGTTCTTCCGACGATCCACATGGTCCACCTGATATCCTTTAAAGTGACCTGCAACAATATCCACCTCCCGACGATATGCAGCCATGAGTGGATCTTTGAATCCTGGCACTGATACTTGCTGGGCCACCAAGTCCGAGTCACCAAAGCACTTAACCCGCTGAGATTCATCTCCTTAGCCATCCGGAGACCATGGAGCAAAGCTTCATACTCAGCTGCATTGTTAGTACAAGGGAACATTAAGCGGAGAACGTAATGTAACTTGTCACCTCGTGGGGAAGTTAATACGACTCCAGCCCCCGAGCCCTCCAATTGCCTGGACCCATCAAAGTGGATGGTCCAATAGGTATGATCCGCTTTTCTTCAGCGCTTGCAACTCCGTCCAATCATTAATGAAATCCACAAGTGCTCGGATTTTACCGCCGTCCGAGGTACATACCAGAAACCGTGCGGCCCAAGTTCTATGGCCCACTTAGCAATCCGCCCAGCTTGCTTCAGCGGTTCAGATGATATCGCCCAAGGAGCTGAATCGACCACCGTGATGGGATGCCCTGAAAATATTGCTTCAGCTTCCGCTTGCCATAAAAACTCCATATACCAGCTTCGCCAATGCGGATATCTCGCTTAGACTCAATGAGCACCTCATCGATGTAATAAACCGCCGTTGAACCGATATTCTTCCCACCTCCTTCCGCTTACCACAATGGCTACGCTTAACCGCCTACGCATTAGCAGCAACATATAATGTAAGCGGCTTTTGTCAATGGGAGCGGCGAAAAAAGCGGGTTGGCCAACCGCCGCTTTAAATCCTCCAATGCTTCATCGGCAGCTGAACTCGAGATAAACCGATCCGCCTTCTTCAAAGATTCGGTACAAAGGAATGGCCTTCTCCGAGGCGGCCGATAAACCGCTTAGCGCGGCAATCCGACCCGCCAATCGCTGGACATCATTGATGCACTTTGGCTTAGCCAAGGAGGTGATAGCCGTAATTTTTCCGGATTAGCTTCAATCTTCTGCTGGACACAAGAAAACCCAATAACTTGCTCGCCGAACACGAAGACACACTTGGCCGGGTTGAGCATCATCTTGTACACCCGCAAGTTGTCAAAAGTTTCTTTAGATCCTCAATCAACGCTTCCTTCTTCCTTGACTTAACCACAATATCATCCACATAAGCATGCATGTTACGGCCGATCTGTTCGTGCAAGCAATTACAGACGCAACGCCGATAAGTTGCTTGGGCGCTCTTGAGCCCAAAAGGCATAGATACATAGCGAAGGCTCCAAAGGAGTGATAAACGCCGTCTTCTCCTGGTCCTTAACCGCCATCTTAATGATGATATCCGAATACGCATCCAAAAAGCTCAAACGCCACAACCCGCCGTAGCATCAATAATCTGGTCAATGCGGGAGGGCGAAGGATCTGCCGGAAAAGCCTTGTTAAGATCTGTGTAATCCACACACATGCGCCAAGTGCCATTCTTCTTAAGGACCAACACCGATTAGCAAGCCACTCGATGGAAAACTTCAACGATAAACCCTGCCGCTAAGAGCCCGGCAACCTCCTCTCCAATGGCCTTGCGCTTTTCCTCGTTAAACCGCGAAGAAACTGCTTTACCGGTCTGTACTTGGGATCAACATTAAGAGTGTGCTCAGCGAAGTTCCTCGGTACACCGCATGTCGGAAGGTTTCCATGCAAAATGTCCCGATTCTCACGGATGAACTCGATGAGCGCGCTTTCCTATTTAGGATCCAAGTTAGCACCGATGGTGAACTGCTTGGACGAATCGCCGCACAAAATCAACAAGTTTAGTCTCAGCCGCGATTTAAACTTCAAATCCGGATCGTGCTCAGAGTTGGCTTCTTCAACGGGTCATATCCGCCGGATCAACATTGTCCTTATAATACTTTAGCTCTTCATGGGCACAAACCGACTCTGCGTAAGCCGCATCACCTTCCTCGCACTCCAAAGCGATCCTGCGGCTCCCATGAACCGTTATCGCCCTTTGTGACCCGCATTTTAGCTGCAAATAGACATAACAAGGCCGTGCCATAAACTTAGCATAAGCCGGCCGCCCAAATAGGGCGTGGTAAGGGCTTTGAATTTTCACCACTTCAAACGCCAATGTTTCCGATCCGAGTCATGTTCATCCCCAAAGGCCACCTCCGAGCTATCTTACCGACCGGTATGCTGACTTGCCGTGCACCACACCGTGAAACACCGTGGCTGGACGGCCCGAGGTGCTTATCCGCTAACCCCATACGCCGGAAGGTCTCGTGAGTACGTGATGTTGATGCTGCTCCTCCATCCATAAGCACCTTGGTAAACTTGTATCCTCCCACCGAGGTGCCACCACTAGGGCTAGCTGACCCGGATTGTAAACCCGGGAGGATGATCCTCTCTCTTCCATACAATAGGCTGCTCGACCAGCGCAGGTAATGCGGTGCGGCCGGTTCAACAACATTGACTGCCCGCTTCAAGTTTTCGGTCCCGCTTGTCCAAGCTGGTGGTAAAGACATGGTATCGCCCACCGCTCAACCGCTTGATTACTTTGATAACCCGATCGCTGCTGTTGTTGATTGTAACCCCTTGGTTCTGGTTGTTCGATTGTTCGATTGTCCCGCCGCCGGATTACCACGAACCCTGGGCCGAATTTCTCCATCAGAACCCGGGCGGACCACGAACCGCCGGGCCCTTGATCATACCGAAAGCATTAGAACTTTTGAACTCCTGCATAATATAACAA
Source organism: Aegilops longissima (assembly GCA_021605205.1). Taxonomy (NCBI): domain Eukaryota; kingdom Viridiplantae; phylum Streptophyta; class Magnoliopsida; order Poales; family Poaceae; genus Aegilops; species Aegilops longissima. Next base: position 146,110,450 of record CM038677.1, on the reverse strand, counting down.
TCCTTCCAGAGGTGGTTTGCTGGTGCCTCCTTCGTCCCATGCTTCGGACAAGGTTGATTCAATAGGTAATTCAAACGATCCGGATTGTGACTTGGCGCACCGCCCCGGTTTGATTGCTTACCCTTGCGCCGTTGACCCTTGTCCCGCACATTGGTGTTGGCTACGAAGCCCATGTTACCGTTTGCCTTACGCTTGTTTCCTCCATTACCTGCCTGCTGGCCTCTGGAGTTGCTGTTCTGTTTTCCCTTCCCTATTTCGTCATCCTCCTCAGACTCGGGATCCTTGGTACTATCAGAATCAACATACTTTACCAAAACGCCCATGAGAGTGCCCATGTCATTGCAAAAACGCTTCATGCGACCCAGCTTCAACTTTAACGGTTTGAACCGGCAGTTGCCTTCTAGGGTTAAGATCGCGGAATCAGGGTTGATCCGGTCTGAAGAATGTAAAACTTCCGAAACACGGCGCACCCAATGGGTTGTGGATTCTCCCTCTGCCTGGATACAAGCCGCCAAATCCACCATAGACATGGGCTGTTTACAGGTGTCTTTGAAATTTTGAATGAACCGGGTCCGCAACTTGGTCCATGAACTGATTGAGTTGGGGGGCAAGTTTTTCAACCAAGTACAGGCCGTACCTTCTAATATCATGGTGAAATAATTCGCACACGCAGCTTCATCCACATCCAGCATCTCCATGGCCATCTCATAGCTTTCTATCCACGCTCCTGGAGCCAAATCGGCGTATAATTGGGCACCTTATGTGGCCCTTTGAAGTCCTTGGGCAAACGTACATTGCGTAAAGCGGGGGCGAGGCAAGGCACCCCAAAGAGCCGATGTGACCCGGGTTCAAGATGGTCGGTCGAACCGGCGCAAGCTGATGATCCTCATGTTGTGCTGCTAACTCGCCTCCCTACGTGCCTCGCCCGTCCACCACCACTTGAGCGTTTTGAAGCCACCGCCGGGTTGTTGCCGCGAGGCGGACCGCTCGCGCATTGCTTGATACGGCTGATTCGCTCTGCGTGTCGGCTATAGCTCCGGCTTGGGCGGGGGTGGAGTGGATCCGATCCCGATCAGATGAATATGCTTCTGTTGAGCGTGGCCGCCCCGAGGAGCTCTTTTGCCCGGCGTGTCTCTACCGCTGCGGTGAATCACCTTCATTGGAATCGCCTCAACCGTGCCGCAGCCGCAACAAGATTATCCATCGGGCTGGAGTAGTGACCGGAGGTGTCGCGACAACCCGGCGCGCGGCATGATGGCGAGGCAGATCTATCACACGGGCTGAATCGGGCGCCGTCCTGTCCAGTGCTTCCGCCGGTTCACCACCGCGCGGATTACTGGTCCCTGCCTCGGGTATTGAGGAGGTCTCTTCCTCGAAAACCGGCGGGCGAGATCTGTACTTTCTTTTCATGCCTTCATGTGACGCGTTCGATCCAACATGAGTCTATAAGCTCACGATCCAAAGCGCCTGCCCGCCGCCATCCTCACGTCCGCGGCTGCGGATCCGCTTTAGCCTTAGTGATTTGTTCCTTCACCTTTGCAATCTCCGCCAGTGCAGGTCTTGATCCGCCGGATTAGCCTCGCCATGAGCACAGCCAATCGTCGAATAGCTCGATAAAACTTGAGCGGGCGGGCGACAGGCCTCCTTCCCGCTGCCATCACCGCTGCTGAACCGGGCGACCATCGGCGCCATGGTCGAGAGTGAAGCGCCGCTTGTGTACCGCCATGAAAATTCCAACCCGGTTGGGCAGATCAAAGGGTCCGAATACTCTCACCGTCGGAACAGCCCCGATCTCGCCATCTTGCAGCTGGTACAGACTCGGTTTCTCCGGCCGACGACTCGTCATCGAGTAGACAACGGTTTCGCCGCCAGATGCTGATCCGCCCTCACAGTCTCCGTGGATGACTCCCACGAAAGCACGCTTGGCAGCCGGTTTAACCAGGGCAGGATTATTCTTCGCCCACTGAGCCGTCTCGACGAGGTCGGCGTAGATGTCCGCCCAGCCCTGGCTCGCCGATCTTGCCGATGAACACGTGTATGCCACCAAAGGGGGCCCGCACCAGACTCAATCGAGCCGCCTCGGGCCCCAGTCTGCATCGTCGATGTAGAGCTTGCCGCGACGACTCTTAGTCATCCGCCCACAAGATAGCCTTCGAGTCCTTCGAACTTGCCCTTTAAGATCATCAAACCATCGTGCGATAGCCCCACGGTGGGTGCCAACCTGTCGTGGAATTGTCACGACGGATGTCCTCGTGAAAGGACTTAGTCGCAGGGCCATCGTGACGTGTTAACTTAGAGGGTTAAAGCGACACAAAGACACGAGAGTTATACTAGTTCGGCCCCTTCGATGAAGGTAAAAGCCTACGTCTAGTTGGTTATGGGATTGATGTGATTTCGGCGACTAGGGAGCAATAGCTTCGCCTAAGCCTCGAATTGTCTGTCTCTAAACGCTTGGTCGCCCCTTTATATACACGGGTTGACGCTTGCGGGGTCTCAGAGTCCCGAGTCCGCTCATACAAGTGTCCGCCTGGTCTCTTCTCTCTTATCTTACAAGACAAGTTACATGACTAAGGCGGTTTACATTATGGACCCTAATCCGCCTCTGGGCTCCGGGCCTCGTGCCTTCGTGGGCCCTAATTATGGACGAGGGTAACCCGGCCCTTTCAGGGCGGTTTACATTCAGTAGTTATCTTCCCAACAAATTGTGTTCTACTCGTGCAATAGAGAACTACGCATAGACCTAGCTCATGATGCCACTGTTGGGGAACGTTGCATAAAATAAAAATTTTCCTACGTTCACTAAGATCCATCTATGAGTTCATCTAGCAACAAGAGAGAGAGACGCATCTACATACCCTTGTAGATCGCATGCGGAAGCGTTCAAGAGAACGGGGTTGAGGTAGTCGTTCTCGTCGTGATCCTATCACCGGAGATCCTAGCGCCGAACGGACGGCACCTCCGCGTTCAACACATGTACGGTCAGCGTGAAGTCTCCTCCGTCTTGATCCAGCAAGGGGGAAGGAGAGGTTGATGAATATCCAGCAGCACGACGACGTGGTGGTGGATGCAGCAGGACTCCGACAGGGCTTCACCAAGCAACTGCGAGAGGAGGAAGAGGTGTAGCAGGGGAGGGAGGCGCCAAGACTCAGGGTTCGGCTGCCCTCCCTCCCCCCTCCTTTATATAGGCCCCCAGGGGCGGCGCCGGCCCTAGAGATTGAATATCCCAAGGGGGCGGCGGCCAGGGGGGGTGGAGTGCCCCCCAAGGCAAGTGGTGCGCCCCCCACCCTAGGGTTTCCAACCCTAGGCGCAGGGGGCCTGTGGGGGCACCAGCCCAACAGGGCTGGTTCCCTTCCCACTTCAGCCCACGGGCCTCCGAGATAGGTGGCCCCACCCGATGGACCCCCGGACCCTTCCGTGGTCCCAGACAATACCGGTGACCTCAAACTTTCCCGATGGTCAAACAGCACTTCCTATATATAATTCTTACCTCGACCATTTCGAACTCCTCGTGACGTCTGGATCTCATCCGGGACTCGAACAACTTTTGGTTTGCTGCATACTTATATTCATACAACCCTAAGCGCCACCGAACCTTAAGTGTGTAGACCCTACGGGTTCGGGAGACAAGCATATGATCGAGACGGCTCTCCGTCAATAACCAACAGCGGGATCTGGATACCCATGTTGGCTCCTACATACTCCTCGATGATCTCATCGGATGAACCACGATGTCGAGGATTCAAGCAACCCGTGATACTTTTCCCTTTGTCGATGGTATGTTACTTGCCCGAGATTCGATCGTGGTATCCCAATACCTCGCTCAATCTCAAGCATTAGCAAGTCACTTTACTCGCATCGCAATGCATGATCCCGTGACCAGCACACTTGGTCACTTTGAGCTCATTATGATGATGCATTACCGAGTGGGCCCGGGATACCTCTCCGTAATACGGAGTGACAAATCCCAGCCTCGATCCGTGTCAACCTAATGTACACTTTCGGAGATACCTTAGTGCACCTTTATAGTCACCCGCCACGCTGTGACGCTTGGTACACCCAAAGCACTCCTACGGTATCCGGGAGTTACACGATCTCATGGTCTAAGGAAAAGATACTTGACATTGGAAAAGCTCTAGCAAAACGAACTACACAATCTTGTGCTATGCTTAGGATTGTCTTGTCCATCACATCATTCTCCTAATGATGTGATCCCGCTATCATTGACATCCAATGTCCATAGTCAGAAACCATGACTATCTATTGATCAACGAGCTAGTCAACTAGAGGCTCACTAGGGACATGTTGTCGTCTATGTATTCACACATGTATTATGATTTCTGGATAATACAATTATAGCATGAATAAAAGACAATTATCACGAACAAGGAAATATAATAATAATCCTTTTATTATTGCCTCTAGGGCATATTTCCAACATCAAATACCCAGGCGCTACTGCGAGCATTTGTTAAGTACACATCAGTAACATGTATATCAAATATACCTTTCACTTTGCCATCCTTCTTATCGGCCAAATACTTGAGGCAGTTCCGCTTCCAGTGACTAGTCCCTTTGCAGGAGAAGCACTCAGTTTCAGGCTTAGGTCCAGACTTGGGTTTCTTCTCTTGAGCAGCAACCTTTTTGACGTTCTTCTTGTAGTTCCCTTTCTTCCCTTTGCCCTTTTTTTGAAACTACTGGTCTTATTGACCATTAACACTTGATGCTCCTTTTTGATTTCTACCTCCGCGGCCTTTAGCATCACAAAGAGCTCGGGAATAGTCTTGTTCATCCCTTGCATATTATAGTTCATCATGAAGCTTTTGTAGCTTGGTGGCAGTGATTGAAGGACTCTGTCAATGACACTATCATCAGGAAGATTAACTCCCAGTTGAGTCAAGTGGTTGTGGTACCCAGACATTCTGAGTATATGTTCACTGACAGAACTATTCTCCTCCATTTTGCAGCTGTAGAACTTATTGGAGACTTCATATCTCTCAATCCGAGCATTTGCTTGAAATATTAACTTCAACTCCTGGAACATCTCATATGCTCCATGACGTTCAAAACGTCGTTGAAGTCCTGGTTCTAAGCCGTAAAGCATGGCACATTGAACTATCCAGTAGTCATCAACACGCGTCTGCCAGGCATTCACAATGTCTGCAGTTGCGGGCACGGGTGGTACACCTAACGGTGCTTCCAGGACGTAATTCTTCTATGCAGCAATGAGGATAATCCTCAAGTTATGGACCCAGTCCGTGTAGTTGCTGCCATCATCTTTGAACTTAGCTTTCTCTAGGAACGCATTAAAATTCAAAGGAACGGTAGCACGGGCCATTGATCTACAACAATATAGACATGCAAAATACTATTAGGTAATAAGTTCATGATAAATTAAAGTTCAATTAATCATATTACTTAAGAACTCCCACTTAGATAGACATCCATCTAATCATCTAAGTGATCACGTGATCTAAATCAACTAAACCATGTCCGATCATCACGTGAGATGGAGTAGTTTTCAATGGTGAACATCACTATGTTGATCATATCTACTATATGATTCACGCTCGACCTTTCGGTGTCAGTGTTCTGAGGCCATATCTGCTTATGCTAGGCTCGTCAAGTTTAACCCGAGTATTCTACGTGTGCAAAACTGGCTTGCGCCCATTGTATGTGAACGTAGAGCTTATCACACCCGATCATCACGTGGTGTCTCGGCATGACGAACTGTAGCAATGGTGCATACTCAGGGAGAACACTTGTACCTTGAAATTTAGTCAGCGATCGTCTTATAATGCTACCGATGTTCTAAGCAAAATAAGATGCATAAAGGATAAACATCACATGCAATCAAAATATGTGACATGATATGGCCATCATCATCTTGTGCTCATGATCTCCATCGTCGAGCATCGTCATGATCTCCAACGTCACCGGCGCGACACCTTGATTTCCATCATAGCATCCTTGTCGTCTCGCCAACTATTGTTACTACGACTACCGCTACCGCTTAGTGATAAAGTAAAACAATTACATGGTGATTGCATTTCATACAATAAAGCGACAACCATATGGCTCCTGCCAGTTGCCGATTACTTTGTTACAAAACATGATCATCTCATACAACAATTTATATCACATCATGCCTTGACCATATCACATCACAGCAAGCCCTGCAAAAACAAGTTAGGCGTCCTCTACTTTGTTGTTGCAAGTTTTACGTGGCTGCTACAGGCTTCTAGCAAGAACCGTTCTTACCTACGCATCAAAACCACAACGACTTTTCGTCAAGTGTGATGTTTTAACCTACAACAAGGATCGGGCGTAGCCAGACTCGATTCAACTAAAGTTGGAGAAACAGACACTCACCAGCCACCTATGTGCAAAGCACGTCGGTAGAACCAGTCTCGCGTAAGCGTACCCGTAATGTCGGTCTGAGCCGCTTCATCTAACAATACCTCCGAATCAAAGTATGACATGTTGGTAAGTAGTATGAATATTATCGCCCACAACTCTTTGTGTTCTACTCGTGCATATAACATCTACGCATAGACCTGGCTCTGATGCCACTGTTGGGGAACACGGTAATTTCAAAATATTTCCTACGATCATGCAAGATCTATCTCTAGGTGATGCATAGCAACGAGAGGGGAGAGTGTTTTATACGTACCCTCATAGACCAAAAGCGGAAGTGTTATAACAATGTAGTTGATGTAGTCATATGTCTTCATGATCCAACCGATCCTAGCACCGAAGGTACGGCACCTATGCGATCTGCACACGTTCAGCTCAGTGACGTCCCACGAACTCTAGATCCGGCTGAGGTCGAGGGAGAGTTTCATCAGCACGACGGCATGGTGACGGTGATGATGAAGTTACCGGTGCAGGGCTTCGCCTAAGCACTTCGATGATATGACCGAGGTGTGTAACTGTGGAGGGGGCACCACGCACAGCTAAAACAATTGTCAACTTGTGTGTCTATGGGGTGCCCCCATCCCTCGTATATAAAGGAGGGGAGGAGGAGGCCGGTGGCCAACAAGGGGCGTGCCAAGGGGGAGGACTCCTACTCCTTGTAGGAGTAGGTCTCCCACCTTTCCTAGTCCAAGAAGGAGAAGAAGGAAAAGAGGAGAGGAGAGAAGGAAGGAGAGGGGGGCGCCCCCCTTCCCTTGTCCAATTCGGACTGGGCAAGGGGGGGGGGCGCCACCTCTGGTCGGCCCTCTTTCTTCTCCACTAAGGCCCACTAAGGCCCATTAATCCCCCGGGGGGTTCCGGTAACCTCCCGGAACTCCGGTTTTATCCGGAAATTTTCCGGAACACTTCCGGTGTCCGAATATAGTCGTCCAATATATCAATATTTATGTCTCGACTATTTCAAGACTCCTCGTCATGTCTATGATCACATCCTAGACTCCGAACAATCTTCAGTACATCATATCACATAAACTCATAATACCAATCGTTATCGAACGTTAAGCGTGCGGACCCTACGGGTTCGAGAACTATGTAGATACGACCGAGACACATCTCCGTTCAATAACCAGTAGTGGAACCTGGATTCTCATATTGGTTCCTACATATTCTACGAATATCTTTATCGGTCAAACCGCATAACAACATACGTTGTCCCCTCTGTCATCGGTATGTTACTTCTCCGAGATTCGATCGTCGGTATCTCAATACCTAGTTCAATCTCATTACCGGCATGTCTCTTTACTCGTTACGTAATACTTCATCCCACAACTAACTTTTTAGTCACAATGCTTGCAAGGCTTATAGTGATGAGTATTATCGAGAGGGCAAAGAGATACCTCTCCGAAACATGGAGTGACAAATCCTAATCTCGATCTATGCAAACCCAACAAACACCTTCGGAGATACCTGTAGAGCACCTTTATAATCACCCATTTATGTTGTGACGTTTGGTATCACACAAAGTATTCCTCCGGTATTCGGGAGTTGCATAATCTCATAGTCTGAGGAACTTGTATAAGTCATGAAGAAAGCAGTAGCAATGAAACTGACATGATCATAATGCTAAGCTAACGGATGGTTCATGTCCATCACATCATTCTCCTAATGATGTGTTCTCGTTCATCAAATGACAACACATGTCTATTGTTAGGAAACATAACCATCTTTTATTTACGAGCTGGTCAAGTAGAGGCATACTAGGGACTATATGTTTTGTCTATGTATTCACACATGTACTAAGTTTCCCGTTAATACAATTCTAGCATGAATAATAAACATTTATCATGAATTAAGGAAATAAATAATAACTTTATTATTGCCTCTAGGGCATATTTCCTTCAGCAACGACAGTTCAATTCATTAAAAAGGTGATTTTCCGTTTTGGTTGTCCTCATAGCATCATAACTGGTAATGGCACTAACCTGTCTAATGGTGCTATGAAAGAATCCTGTCAACAAGAGCATATTCGTCTTGATGTTCCATCACTAGCATACCCCCAGTCGAATGGTCAAGCCGAAAGGGCCAATCAAGAAACCTTGAGAGGTATAAAACCCCGACTTATGGTCCCTTTGCAGAGGATGCTGGGTTGTTGGGTTGAGGAGTTACCCTCAGTGCTTTGGAGTATGAATACTACCCCCAACAGATCCACAGGTTATATATACGCCTTTCTTCATGGTTTACAGAGTAGAGGCAGTTCTTCCCAGTGACATCTGTTGTCGGTGTCAAAACCGGCGGATCTCGGGTAGGGGGTCCCGAACTGTGCGCCTAGGCGGATGGTAACAGAGACAAGGGACACGATGTTTTTACCTGTGTTCGGGCCCTCTCGATGGAGGTAATACCCTACTCCCGCTTGATTAATATTGATGATATGGGTAGTACAAGAGTAGATCTACCACGAGATCGTAGAGGCTAAACCCTAGAAGCTAGCCTATGGTATGATTGTTGTTCGTCCCCACGGACTAAAACCTCCGGTTTATATAGACACCGGATAGGGTTAGGGTTACATGTAGTCGGCTACAATGGTAGGAGATCTACATATCCAGACGCCAAGCTTGCCTTCCACGCCAAGGAAAGTCCCATCCTGGACACGGACGGAGTCTTCAATCTTGTATCTTCATAGTCTAGGAGTCCGCCAAAGATGATAGTTCGCTATCCGGACACCCCTAATCCAGACTCCTCAAGAGCTCTCCAACCAGGCTTCAATGACGACGTAGTCTCGGCGCATATTGTCTTCGCATTGCAAGGCGGGTTCCTCCTCCCAATACTTCATAGAAGGTTTTGAACACTGTGATAGTGTCCGCTCGCAAAACAAGTTCCACATACCACCGTAGAGAGAATAACTTTTGCACGATCTGCTGACGTATTCCGCGCGTGACATCACACCACGCCAGCCTTTATATGAATCGCTTTTTACCGCTCCACCTTAGCGCTTAGCAAGGCGGCTTCCTTGGCACGCCTTATCAAAGCATAGATCGTGCCCCTTATTCCGGGATTCTCATCAATACGGACATGGTAACCCATCCGCGCCATTGATTACGGCGCTTGGGAGATAAGCGAGTTTTACCAGTCATGCGGGGACGATAGCTTCGTCTCATCCATACAAGGATAAGGATCCACCTTTTCACCCACGCCTTCTTCCTCCTTTGCTCATCCATTTCACAAGACTCGAGCTCCAGCGCCTAAGTCCGCACATCCCACCTCAACCTTCTCCAACTATGTCCGGAGCGGGAGGCAGGTGGATGGCCTCCTCCGCCACGGAGGGCACATCAAAACCTGCGAAGGCGGATACTTGTCCAGCGACATCGCTGCACTGCTACCCGACGAGGAGCAGCTCATTCCAACCCCTGTGCCCCATGAGAGGGTGGTGTTTCTCCCCACTTCCTCCACGGACTAGGTTTTCCACTTCACCCATTTGTCCGGGGCTCATGTTCTACTACAGCCTGGACTTCCACGATCTGGCACTGAATTTCATCCTCAACATCTCGGCATTTATCGTTGTGTGCGAGGCCTTCCTCAGCATCCAGCCCCACTTCGCTTATGGCTGAAGATCTTCAATGTCCGGCCAAGGTAGTGGGCGGCCGCTGCCCAGAGTGCGGAGGTGCCATGGTTGGCAAGATGGCCAAAGTCCCATGGCTCGAGGGCCCTTTGTGGAGAATATAAAGGGGTGGCAATCGGGTGGTTCTACATCACCGAGCCAAGGTGACTCTAAAATGGGCGGCGCCCACCTCGATCTGCTTCCCCACACGGCTCACATCATGGAAGGAGACGGGCTCGACGTGGGGGATTCGGACGAGCTGTCCGACTCCAAACATGCGTCCAAACCTGGTGGACAAGAATCTCGTGCTTGTCAACGTTATCCAGTGATGCTCATCCGCCGGATTCTCCCATGCCAACAACGGGCCTTCAAATTGTGGGAGTTTGATCCGCACAAGACTCGATTAAAAAGGCTCTTCGACACTACGTATTAAGATGCCCGGAAGGTGCTTTTCAAGGGCGCCAAGTTCTACATTCGCCATCAAGATCGCGATTCAGCTCGCAGCGCCAAGCCAGCGAGGTAAGTTATTTTACCCTTTATGGGACTCTTTTTCATAGTTTGACTCATGGGACTTAAAACTCCCTAACCTTTGACAGACTAGTTGAAGACGCCCGACAGATTAACCGTCCGCCCCATTGCCGTAAGACCTAGCGGACGCCCGATTAACAAGGCTGCTGGCTCCGGCACCCCACGTGGTGCCGGAGAAGAAGGCCAAGAAGGAGGCCACGGAACTCAAGGAGCTCCCGCGCTTAGGGGCTAACGGACTCATCGCCTGGACGACTCGAGAAGCGGAATCCTCCTCCGAGGAAGAGGAGGAGGAAAGAAGCCTCTCCCCAGGGGGGAGGAAGAAAGGAAGGTTGCCTAACCGGGAGGCCGGAGGGTCCAAGAAGGAAGGACCTTCCTCCGACTTCTCCACCAACGCCGACAACGACGAGGAGGAGGGCCAATAAGGGCCAAGCCCTGGCGAGATCGTAAGTGTCCGGATACCCATGGCTTTTTATCATTGCATAGTGTTCTCTAATGCCAACAATCATGCAGCCCGCCCAAGGATGATTTCGCCGCTTCGTTGAGCGGGTCCCCGAGTTCGCTCGGAAATGGAGAGTACCTCACTTCCCGGCCGCCTCCTCACCTCACGCCATGGACGACGCCGAGGTGGGGCCCCAAGGGGGCCTGGTCGAGATGAGGTGGCGCAGGAGGCGCCAAGGCAGCCTCCCGGACTCCAAAGCGTGGGGGAGCGAGACCTCAGGGCTCTAAGCCCGACCCTTGTCTCTGACTCCATAACGGAACCTCAGCGTTCCAAGTCCGCAAGCGGCCCTTCAGAGGAAGGTAAGACACCGTGTCCTCCGCCCAACCGGAGGCACCGGATAGCTCCATCGGAGGCGCTTAACGGCGCCCATCGACGAGGAGCACCGCACTGTTATGAGTGTGGTGATCCGAAAGTTCACCGCCAAGAGCGGGCTGACTGGCCTCGTACTCAGCCTTCTAACAGCTTTGAGGTAAGTTTAGAATATGTAAAATATTACCGTGATAGACAGAGCCCCGATGCTTAGTTCGGTGTTCGGAAAGAAAAGCCGAACTAAGGATCTAAAAATATATACGCAGGAGTCTAACATAAGTATGTCAATATGGGAATGCAGGCTACGCTGCCGACTCTCTGCCAAGACCGATCATGGAGGTCAATGCATTAAAGAAGAGCCTCGAGCGGTCTGAGAACGAGCTCAGCCTTGCCAAGAAGCAGCTCGAGGACAGGGAAGGTAAGCAATACCTTATGGAAGAAATACCCTATAGAAAGGATTTGGTTGCAAAAAATGACAGGAATAACGTGGGTATTGTAGGGGCCACGAATGAGGTGGCAACCCTGAAGGAAGCGGTGTCCGCGGGTCGAAGCAAAGCGGCATGCAGCGCACCGAGCGAGGAAGGGGAGGCGCAGCTGGCGGAGGTACGGCAAGACTCTCCGTGCTCGTGAAAAACACGAGGGTTTGGAGCGTGACTCAAAGACCCGAGAGTCCGAGCTTGCCTTGGCTCTTGAGAGTGCCAAAGTTGCAAGGCCGAGGCCCAAAAGCCTCCAAGAAATTGAATCATTAAAGAAGATAGCAGCGGGTAAGGCATTCTTTATGCATAGCAAGCATGTGAAAGTGAGTTACCTATTACTTACCCGGATTCGGAGCTCTCCAAGAGCATTCACAGATCTGCCCCAGAGGTATCCGATGCTGCCGCATTCTACCGCCCAAGGAGGGAGCTCGACGGAGAAGGTGTTCTGGTCTCAAGATGCCGAGGCCGACATCCGTGTTTTAAGCGACCAGTGAAGCAGCTGGTCGAGCTCGTATGTCGCCGAACAGGCCATGAAGGGCCTAATAGTTCGCTGTGGCTATTGGAAGCCATGCCTGGAGCTACTTTGGGCTAGTGCGGCGGCTGGTGGACGCTTTGTCCATGGATTGAAGTCATCTGCGCCTCCGCCTATATTGAAGGTGCCTGTCGGCCCTTGCCCGTGCTAAAGTGCACCGGGCAAGCTGGATGCGAGAAGCTTGTGACGATAGGCCACCAAGGGCAAGGAGCATCGCACGCCCAAATGTACTATGAGGGTGTCTCAAGGGTGCCCTCCAGATAGAGGATGAGTGCTCCAAAGATGTAATTTTTGAATAGACTCGATTTGTTATCCCAGACGCTGAAAACTTGTTCATATGCGCTAAGCAACGCTTGTTAATTTAAAATATTACCTTTTGTGCGGCCGCTTATCAAATTTGAGAGATGGCAAGTCGTTATTTCAGCCCCCATGCCACGAAAGTGTGGGTGTTTGGGATAAACTTGAGCGCTCTTGTTCCCATTCTTGGGTCCATCGAGGAGGCGCCAACGCAACGAACAAGGCAACCGGACTTATAATGCTTGAACGCCTCACTTAGCCATAGAATTTATAATTTTAAATTTCAGCGAAGCCCCTAGTATTCGGAAGACCGAGTTCGGGGCGCTATCCATGCCTTGGCCGGACAATTCCGGTTCCTCGCTCTAAGCGGCATAGGTCTTTAGGGACCCGAAAAAACCTCTCGAAGAGCGACCGGCTCTTGCCCTATCATGACGGTCAGTTTTAGCTTTCTCCATGCAGTGGTTCTCCCGGTGCTACCTTAGCCGATATAACGGAACGTAAGGTACCAAAACACGGGAGCCGGGCAAACCCAAGTATTGACCCAAGACATGATTCGGAGCCGATGCATATAATGTTATAAGTTCGGGGTGCCACACTTGTGAAAGTGTTCGGACTTGTCACACCATGTTTTTGGGGTACATAAGCCCCTGGTGTATTGGCCGTACCAAAGTATACGGGTGCAACATGTCATGAAATGAACATATATATAGATAAAGAATGCAATAATAGGCAAGAGCTATATATTGGTTATTAAAAAGAAACTGCAAATAAAAGCAGAACGATACAAATTGTGCGATAAGCAAGGGATGGGACTATTTAACATGTCCTCTCCAGGGTAAGCTATGGATGGTATGTAAAACAGGTATAATGCTCGTAGTAGAGACCACCTAGACACTAGATGTAGCTTTCTGTTTCCCTGGCTGTTGCATCGTGAGTTCGGCGCGAATGCCGGACAGGGCTTCTGGAGAACAGAGTCCTGAAAGTAAGAAAAAGAATGACACAATCAGAGCCCACTCGTGCGTTGAGCCGCATTCTGGCGTGTCGTGGTCGTGCTCTCCCCTTATGCCCATGGTATCTCCAGAGCGTAGTTATGTACGCCAGAGTATGGCTTCGCAATTTCGCGAGGGCTGGGGTTGCCGCGGATTGCTACGCGTGCTTGATCGTGCCAGGCGGTCTTGTTGTAGGTTACTCCGGGCGCGCTTGACGGTGTCCGGACATTTAGTGGCCTGACTCGAGAATTGCTGTGAGAGGCTGCTTTGCACCTCCGCCGCGAGGGTCGCTGTGCTCCTCCGCTCGGAGAGAGCGCTCGTGTTTCCATTGACCGTGATTACCTCGAGGGCCTCGCATCTTGAGCTTGAGGTATGCATAGTGCGGCACCGCATTGAACTTTGCAAATGCGTTCGTCCGAAAGCAAAGGCGTGATAGCCGCCATGAACGGGACTATGTCAAGATTAACTCTTCGCTTCGGAAGTTATCCGTGGATCCGAAGACCACTTCGAGTGTAACTAAGCCTATACAATTGGCCTCTACACCTGGTATGACACCTTTAAAGGTCGTCTATGTGGGTTTAATCTTTGAGGGGTCTATGCCCATTTTGCACACTGTATCCTGATAAAGCAGGTTCAAGCTGCTACCGCCGCCCATCGTGACTCGTGAGGTGAAATCCAATAATTGGGTCAAGAACCAATGCGGCGAAACCGCCGTGGCGGATGCTAGTGGGGTGGTCCCTTCGATCAAAGGTGATCGGGCAGGAAGACCATGGGTTGAACTTCGGGGCGACTGGCTCTATTTTATATACGTCCCTTAGCGCATGCTTCCGCCCCCTTTTGGATATGCGGGTTGCGTATATCATGTTCACCGTCCGCACTTGTGCGGGAAAACCCTTCTGTCCTCTATTGTTCGGCGGCCGGGGCTCTTCCTCGTCATCGCTATGCAGCCCCTTGTCGTTGTTTTCGGCACTTAACTTGCCTGCTTGCTTGAACACCCAACAGTCCCTGTTGGTGTGGTTGGCTGGTTTTTCGGGGGTGCCATGTATCTGGCACAAGCGATCGAGTATTCGGTCCAAGTTGGACGGGCCCTGGTATTTCTTTTGAATGGCTTTTTCCGCTGACCGGTTTAGAGCTCTGAATCCGCATTGACCGCCGATCTTCAGATTATCGCCGCACGCGGTGCTTTTTCTTGTTGCGACGCGACCTGCCATTGCTGTCCTTGGTATCCGAACTACCATGGTGTTTGGCCAAGTTGTTGCTTCAAGCTAGCCAGCTGTCCTCTCCCGCGCAAAAGCGGGTCATGAGTGTTGTGAGGGCTGCCATGGATTTCGGCTTTTCCTGTCCTAGGTGCCGGGCAAGCCACTCATCGTGGATGTTATGTTTGAAGGCTTCAAGGGCCTCTGCATCCGGACAGTCAACGATTTGATTTCTCTTGTTTAGGAACCGTGTCCAGAATTGTCTGGCTGATTCTTTTGGCTACTGAATTATATGGCTAAGGTCATCGGCGTCTGGTGGTCGCACATATGTGCCCCGAAGTTATCAAGGAATGCGGCTTCCGTGTCCTCCCAACAACCAATTGATTCTCAGCAAGCTGTTAAGCCAATGCCGAGCTGGTCCTTTAAGCTTGAGGGAGGTATTTGATGGCGTAGATCATCACCGCGGGCCATGTGGATATGGAGGAGGTAGTCCTCATCCAAACCGCAGGATCTGTTGTGCCATCGTATGATTCGATGTTTACGGTTTGAAACCCTCAGGAATTGATGATCCATTACTTCATCCGTGAAGCATAGTGGGTGTGCGCGCCTATATTGGGCTATATCACGACGTAGCTCATATGAGCTTTGTTCATCGTGTTCGCCCGCCGGTTTATCAGATCCGCGTGATGGTAATCATCCCGAGTCGTTGGGTGCCCATGCGATCCGTGAGATCGATCTTGTATGTTTTGCCTTAGCCTCCAATATATCTCGCAAGTCCGCTGCGCTTTCCTGCGTGCCTTGGTACTTTTTGAGCGGCGCGGGTGCGGCTTGAACGGAGGGTCTAGAGGCTCTTCTGTCATGCCACGGGTGGCCGGTCCGCCATGTCATGCGCTGGTGACTTGGGTGCTTCCTCCTCTGATTGAGGCAACGGCTCGCGCTTTGGGGTAACTTTGAGGGCGTCGAGTTCATACTCTTCGCCGCGAGGACCTCACCCATTTGTCGCCTAGCAGGTCTTGGTCAGCTCTAAGTTGTTGCTGCTTTTCTTGAGGCTGCTTGCCATGGCCATAAGCCTGCGTTTGAAATGCTCCTATTCGGTGGGATCCTCAGGCACGACAAATTCATCGTTGTCGAGGCTTGCCTCATCTTCGGAGGGAGGCGCATAGTTATCGCCCTCACGCTCTTTTTCGCCGCGACCGCTCATGCGGACTTGCTTCTCCCTCCTCCTGTGCTGAATCCTGCTGGAGGGGGTTGTCTTCAGCACTATCCGGGGTGTTATTATCTCCCGTGCCGGAATCACCGTTTTTGCTATGGCAGGATTTAGAGCGGCGCCGCTGACGTCGGCGCTCGGGCTGTTTCTTGGAGGGGTCATCCTCCGCTGTTCCATCGCCGTTTCCATCTTTTGGGATGTCCACCATGTATATGTCATATGACGAGGTGGCCTTCCAGTGCCCTGTGAGCGCGGGTTCTTGGTCGTCTCCAGCATCATCATCCATACCGTCGATGTCTTCGGAGTCGTAGTCGAGTATGTCGGCTAAATCATCGACAATGGCTACAAAGTGGGTGGTGGGTGGGTGTTGAATTTCTTCATCGTCCGCATCCCAACTTTCCTGACCGTAGTCCGGCCAAGGCTCTCCGGATAAAGAGAGAGACTTTAATGAATTCAGGATGTCGCCAAAGGGCGAGTGCTGAAAGATGTCCGCGGCAGTGAACTCCATAACCGGCGCCCAATCGGATTCGATTAAGGGGCGCGAGGGTTTGAGTCCGAGAGAAGTCCGCACCTTGGAGTCACGGTCTTCGCAGCGACAGGGATGGTGTTCGCCCAATCGCCGAGAGATTTCAGCCCCGAGGTGGTGTCCAACCAACCATCCTCGATCGGCGAGATCGGCCCGAATCAATGGTCGGAGCGACACTAGTGCGGCCTCCAGGACACCGCTTTGGCGGCAGAGTTAGATCATGCCCATCGAGATAGTGCGCGCGCTATGCTGCGGCTCGAATCCGTCAAGATCAAGTCTCCGCGGATGTCGGCCGTAGTTTAAACTTCCAAACCTGACCTGATGGCCAGGGGCGAAGCTTTCGATCTGCTCCCGATGGCTGCTTAATTGCCCGCAGTGCAAAGCCGCCGAATCACGAAGATCTGTCCGGGAGAAATGTCTCACCGGACTGCGCGTTGTTGATGATCAAGGAGCCATCGGGCCTATCGGTGACGCATACGTAGGAACTCTCAATGAAAGCACCAATGTCGTGTCAAACCGCGGATCTCGGTAGGGGTCCCGAACTGTGCGCCTAGGCGGATGGTAACAGGAGACAAGGGACACGATGTTTTTACCTGTGCTCGCCCCTCTCGATGGAGGTAATACCCTACCCTTCTTGATTAATATTGATGATATGGGTAGTACAAGAGTAGATCTACCACGAGATCAGAGAGGCTAACCCCTAGAAGCTAGCCTATGGTATGATTGTTGTTCGTCCTACGGACTAAAACCCTCCGGTTTATATAGACACCGGACAGGGTTAGGGTTACACAGAGTCGGTTACAATTGTAGGAGATCTACATATCCGTATCACCAAGCTTGCCTTCCACGCCAAGGAAAGTCCCATCCGGACACGGGACGGAGTCTTCAATCTTGTATCTTCATAGTCTAGTAGTCCGGCCAAAGATGATAGTTTGGCTATCCGGACACCCCCTAATCCAGGACTCCCTCATCTGTCATGACTCGCCCCGTGTGACAGCTTATGTTGAAGCTGATAACGAAAAAGAACGTCAATATGCTCTTGATTTGTTGGATGGAGAGCGTGATCTTGCGGCGGCTTGTTCGGCGATATACCAGCAAGATCTGCGTCGCTATCATAGCTGCCGGGTTAAAACTCAAACCTTTCAAGAAGGCGATTTGATGCTCCGACTCATCCAGGATTAAACAGACATGCACAAATTATCCCCACCTTGGAAAGGGCCTTTTGTGGTCAGCAAAAATCTGAACAACTGGTCGTACTACCTCATTGATATTCGAGACCACAAGGACTCACGCACATCAGAGGAGGAGACATGCCGGCCTTGGAACATTGCTCATCTTCGGCCTTATTACACTTGAGCCACTGGCTCTTGTGTTGTACATATTTTCGTCCATGTATATATTATGATCAAGTATAATAAAGCCGGCATCCCTGATAATTCAGGGCCTCGTCGTTTTATTTCTGAGTATCTGAGTTTTATTGTCAGTTCGTAAGTTCACTTGGGAGCTTCCTGCTCATTGAGCATAGCTATGACTAGCCTATTGATCTGGCTTCTATGCCTTGTTGCAAATCACTTGGGGGCTTATTGCCCAAGTTAAAGGTTACCAAAGAGAACTTGTTGCAGTGCACAGTTCAAACATAGGTATCCTGCCTTGAGGTCTCACTATATGTCACTTGGGGGCTCCCTATTCAATGAACATAGCTTTATTTACCCTTTTGATTGGCTTGTACGCCAGGTGTAAATTCCAAATTCCGGTTTATGCTACCTTGTATATCTGCCACTCCGCCCAGGTAATCCTGGAATGACTCGCCGTACTCTTGATAGTCAATCTTATAAAGACCTTGAACTTGTCCAAAGTTAAAACGTCGGTTGGTCATGTGAGGCCCGGCTTATAGGTTGGAATTAAGGATTAACTCAGTGGTCATGCGGCCCATGAACAACACTTGATATTGAGGCTTAGCAGCCTATGAAAGCCTTGCTTTTTCTGATTTTTTATTTTCTCTAAACATTGTTTGGGTTCATATCCTTATACCATATTGACATATGGTTTAAAACGATTCAGGCCATGTATCCTTAATCATTATGGCTCATGTTTGAGCATATCTGGTGTTTTGATAACCCGTTCTGTCTTTGGACGTTAAGTCGCCAGCATACTTGGATTGTGCACTTGGAGTTATGCACTCTAAGTCTTTGGGCTATCATCCTCACCGGATATGGCGATGTAAGCCGGCAGTGTGAACCAATTTCACAGGTATGTTTTACTTGTTATATGAATATGCGAGGTTTTGATAACCCGCCCTGGTTATAGACTTTAATGGGTGCCAGACAACATTTTGTTGGGCACTGTGACCTGCCCTGGTGTAAACCGCCAGGGCATATGTTGTTTATTTTGTGTGCAGGAACGTTGCAAAATAGTTAAATATTCCTTGTAAACTTATCAAAGGCACATAGAAAATGCATCAGCAGTTTGAAGGCAAAAACATGCACGATGGCATGACAGATCAAGGTTTTCAAACTATCCTATTACAAGGCTCTCCAAGGCCCAAATGGATTAAATTGTTTTTTCAAAACAAGCACTATGCTGTAGTTTAAGAGCCGCCCTTTGAGTCAATTTCTTGGGCTTGGCGTGTTGAAGACTCCGGGTCATCTTGCACCAATTCTTCTTCTTCTTCACCCATTGGTTGGAAGTCAGATGTGGCCCAGTTGATCCCTGTCAAAGCTCTAAATACAACTTCATCATCTATAAGGGTTGACGGATCAACATCAGGGGCGAAGGTGTGCTTACGTGTTGGCGGGATAAGATCCACGGCCTCATGAGCAGGTGTTGTTACTCTTGAGTTCTCTTTGGTATAAGCCGCTTGATATTTTGACAAGTCAGTCTCCTCCTCTAGCTTGCTTGCCAAAGGGTGCATTTCTCTTACACACTTGGTGAAATATGCTGCTTTGAAGGAAGACACTTCTTCTTTCAAGCTTGGGTAGCCAGTGGCTAATTCTTTTGGGTCAAGTTCTGCTTGCCATGCCTTTGCCCGGCACAGCGCAGTGATGGCACCGGCTCTGGCGGCTGATAGCTTCAGTTCTTCAACTCTGTGCGGCAGCACAAAAAGTTTCTCCAACACTTCCTTGATGAGTGAAGGTGGTTGCTCCTTATGTGAGACAGCAGAAATAGCCCGTTGAGCGCCGGTGTACAACTGCTCCACAAGGGTATATGCAGCTTTAAGCTTCACACACATATCTTCACCAAGTTTGGGACTTCTGGAACCTACATCGGCAATAATATTGATAAGTTGGCAGAAAGATATTATATGTTGATAATGAGAGATTGAATTACAAGATTACTTACCAAAGATGGCAGCTGTCATGCTATTAATATGATGCTTTAAGCCGGATAACTCTTCACTCACCGGCTTAAGCGCAGCCTCAACATCTTCAGCTCTTTTCAATAGAGTCGCCTTCTCATTGTCCCAGCCGGTTCTCTCAGTGCTGAAATCCCTTTTCAACTTTTCTGTCTCTTCTAAGGCAGTAGTCAGCTCTGACTTGGCCGTTGTAGTCTCTGTTCGTTGGGACTTGATGTTTTGTCGCAGATCAGTGACTTGAGATTCTTTCATATTTAATTCATCCTGCAATATACAGAGACACGCAGTATTATAATCATCTTCTTTGAAGTCCCAAGCATAATACAAGTATTTTATTTGGCACTTGGGGGCTATAGCACATTGCTCCTTTTAAAGGCAAATCTTTAATGACCCGGCTTAGCGATGAAGCTTAAGCTGTCCCTTGGGGGCTATATATGTGGATTTGATCATAAATATGGTGATAAGTCCTAGCTTAGCTATGCAGCTTAAGCCGGCTCTTGGGGGCTACATATGTGGATTTTAGCACTACAATTTGAAGTCCCGGTTTAATCTTCCAGTTTTAGCCGGCCCTTGGGGACTACCTGATTTTATTCAGTAGTTTCAAATTGCTATGGCATAACTACAAGATCAAAGAGGTCATCTAAGTCTACAACATATGCAATTCTTTCATGTTCAGTAGCTGGCAGTTATATATATAAGAAGAGTTTTTCAGTGTTTACTTCAAAGCGCTCCTTCATCAGATTGACTAAGCCGGTTTCAAAGTCACGGCTAGTATGAAGGCGGTTTAGATAACCCGTGAATCTCATGAGCATTGAACTGGGCATAACTCTCCAAGTCCAGCTTCCACTTGCCCTTTTCAACGGCTGAAAATTCTTCTTTAGCTTAATGTTTGGCCAACACTATGGGATTCCCTGGTTCATTGTAGCTGGTGCCAGTGACCACGACATCTTCAGCCTCTTCAGCAGGCTTGGCAGGGCTTGGCGGCTTAGTGCCGGATAAATCAATGTTCATGGGGTCCATAGGGACCTCTAGAATTACTGGTGGCAGCTCGTTAGTAAGGTTTTCAAGATTCTGAGTTGAGGCTTTAGACTCTGGTTGTTTTTCCGGCTCATGCGAATTGGGGTCTTCAACCGGCTTATTAGTCTTGGCCTTCTTGCTTGGCTTGGCTATTCCGTTGAGGAAAAATGAAGAGATCAATATATATATATATATATATATATATATATATATATATATATATATATATATATATATATATATATATGTTTACAAAGTTAAAACAACGAAGGCAAGAATTGTTACCCAGGGGCAATCTTCAAAGCCGGAATATGACTCCCATTGATTTGCCAAAAGAGAATTTGAAGTTCCCTGATACTTTGAGTCGGAAGGATTAAGTGGTTCGTGAACAAGACCCGCTTTTGGATAAAAAGAGTTTGAACATGCAGGAACCTCTTTTCGGCGCTTGCGGAGCCGTAGTATTGGGTAAACGGAGGAGAGATTCCCGCCTCCGTTGTTCCGGGTCGTGCGGCGAACTTCATGCTGCTGCTTCTTCAAAATAAAATTGGGATCCAAGTAAGCTAAAGGGTGGGAAAAACCTTACTTTCCGGCTCGCTTGTCGAGTTTTCTGTCTCAGCATAGGCTCTGAGTCGGAGGAAAGGATAGTTACCTCTTCACCATCTGCGTTTCTGGCTTCCGCTTCTTCCTGATGGTAATTAGTGTCAATAAGATAATTAAAAAAGGAGCCAAGGGAGTCAAGGTCTACCTCCAACTCATCGTCATCCAATGTAAACAGCTCTGAGGTGTTGGTTTTCTTCTTGGCAGGCTTCTTGACAGCCTTGTTCTTTCCCCGACCTTTCTTGGCAGGCTCATCTTGAAGTTTCTTGTTCCAAAAGGGGGAATAAGCCTAAAGAAATCAAGCGGATTGTGAGAAAATAATTTGTGCAAATAAGGGATGAGTTGGAAGTGGTTCAAAGTACTTACAGCTGGAGGCTTGTTAAGGGTGCAGAAGGGATTGAACCCTGTTTTGCTGCAAGTTTCCCAACTCTCATTAAGCATAATTTTTGTCATTCTATTGATGTCTTCATCCTTTGACCGTACTTGGCAGTGATGCTATGGATCCTTGGGGTCACTAGTGTATTCGCGCATTA
The DNA here is from genome assembly GCA_021605205.1 of Aegilops longissima. Lineage (NCBI taxonomy): Eukaryota > Viridiplantae > Streptophyta > Magnoliopsida > Poales > Poaceae > Aegilops > Aegilops longissima. The sequence continues at coordinate 146,088,386 of CM038677.1, read as the reverse complement.
AGCCAGCCCGGCGGCTCAAGGGTAAAATTCTCCAGGTAACCCAACATCTAACTAGATCAACTCCGGTCAAGCCATTGGCCATCAAGGCCCTTGTTTTTGGAAAGATGGGCATATACTTAGCCCATTCTGCAGCGCTGGTCCGATCGGGGAGAGGGTGCCTTGAGCTAAGCCATTTTTTAAAATAACCCGGCAAAGGATTTTCACCCGCTGGAGAGGTATCTTGGCAATAAAACCAAGTTCGGTTCCAATCCTTCGGGTGGCTGGGAAGTGTAGCTATAGGAATGACGGCTTCTTTTTCCATCTTCGATAGAAATCCCGCCAAGCTCTAAGCTGGGTCCGTCTGTGAACTCAGTCTGGCGGTTCAAGTAATAAAATTCTCCAAATAAATCCACAGTGGGTTCTTGTTGAAGATATACTTCGCAAAAAACTTGGAAATTGCAAATATTAGAAACGGAATTGGGTCCGATGTCTTGAGGACACGGTGCAGTTGAAAGAAATGCAGCACATCACAGAAAAGCTTTGAGTCGAGCGGTGATAAACCCTGAAGCATATGATCAGCAAGACTATGACCTCGCCTTCCTTTGGGGCGGGTATAGCCTCATCTCCTGGAGCCCTCCAGTGGATAACCACTTTTGGAGCTAAGGCGCCCACTTTAACATGGTCATTGAGAGATTCCTCCGTAACAGTGGAGACGACCCATTTGCATGAAGTAACGGTTTTTGTCATTTTTGTTGATGAAAAGCCTAGAAAGAAAAGTGTTACCAGGTTAAGGTTATGACGTTAAGCTGGCAAGTGATTCGAGGGCAGGAACGCAGAGCAACACTACTAGGGAAAAGCCTAGCAGCAGCGCGGGTTTTAGGTATATCAGTAGCGCGGGAGGCGGCGCTACTAATAAGGCGCTACAGCTAACCCGTAGCAGCAGCGAGCGTGCGCGTTCTGCCCATCGATATACAAGTGTAGCAGCAGCGTTCTTCGGTGGTGCTCGCTACTGCTAATAGCTATAGCGCGCTTCCCCGGCCCTGTGCGCGCTACTAATACTACCTCGTTGCTGCTAACTTTTCTCCACTCGCTACTGCTAATTTTAATATATATTTTCTGCATATTAGTTTTGTATTTGAACAGGCTTTATAGAAGAATCTTTAGCACATACAAATGTCATCATGATACACATACAAATGCCTGCGAGACCACAAATGTAATCATAGCATATACATACAAATAGTCTCATCATAATCATCATCCAACACAAAGTGGTGTCTTGTCATCATCTTGAAAATAGCGATACATGCAAGTCTCGAATTCTTGCAACTACAACGCCATCCATCTGAACAAAGGTATACGCGAGAAGAGCTATCACTATGAGTGAGAGCGGAACTATGCAGTACATGAGGCGGCGGTTACGAGTCCTCTCTCGCGCTAGCATGAACCTCAAGTAACTAGCTTCTCCTTCTTGTCTACTTTTGAAGCCTTTACGGCTAGCGCCCAAGAACCCATTCACTTGCGCCTGACACTCAGGCCACTCGTTGTACACCCCCGGAACCTTCCCTTTGTACACGACATAGCACTTCCATCTCGCCATCAAGAAACTAGGTACCTGTTAGAGATGCATGTTCATGAAGAGGATGTACAATCATATGCAACAAAATATACTAGAGCAACACGAAAAAGAAAGAGTTAGCAACTAGATGCAACATACAGTACGCAAACTAATTAACTAGAGGTACGCATGTCGGGGAAGCTGATCGTGCCCCGCGATCACCTATGGGACCTGGTCCCTTGTGGTTCGGAGGGGGAGCAGAGGATGCACAAAGAGCGGATCAAAGCGATGCACACGAGCAGATTTACCCAGCTTCGGAGCTCTCCGGAGAGATAATACTCCTACTGCTATTTTGTGGATTATATTGTGGTCTTGCTAGGGAGCAATGGGAGCTACAAAACCTAGCCTGAGTGTGGTCTCGTATGAGTCGAATGAGCTAAGCCGGCGCCGAACCGAACCCTTTCTCGTTGCCCTTGGGCCTCCTTTTATAGGCACAAGGGGTCACCACAGTGGCAAGTAGACAAGGGTAAGATAGTAAAAATAGAGGTTGGTACACGCTTTGTACAATGTCTGATGATCTATACCTAACTCGACGACAAGGACAAGAGTCATAAATGCCCGTCTCGATCGCTGAACGAGGTAACGGGGACCGTCAAGTGCGCCTCCATTTGCCACGATGGTAGCTTGTCGGCGCCGCTTATCGCTGCTCCCGCTGGCTGCACAACCCATCGACACGCGTTCACAGGAAAGCCCAGCGGCGACACGTTGGCGGATGAGCTGGGCGGAGATGAAGAGGTTGCTGCCGCGACAAAGCGCCTTTGCAGCGCGCAGAACCCTTGTCGCGCTTTGGAGCTCGGCGCTCACCATGCCTTCCCGACAAGCTCCTCTTGCGGGGCCTTGTTTCGCGTGCCTTGAGTGGTCTTCCGGCAAGCTCCTCTTGCGGGGCCTTGATACTTTGTTCTCGAATGGCTCCAAAGGAGTCGCGGAAGATCTTGATGGCCACCAGGCCAGCCCTGCCTTGGGTGCTGCAACTGCCGTGCACGAGTTCGAGGTGCTAGGGGTACCCTACTCTAGTACACCGGCAGAGCCCCAGTGCCTGGGCCACACACGGCGTAAGCTCTGTTGGGCAGGCCCCAAAGCAGTCTGCGGACACAGCAGTCCGGATGCGCCATTACTGCGCCTGGACCCACCGCGCCCCACACGAGCGTCACGCACGGACGTGGCGTCGTGGGGAGATCGTGGGGCTTTCTTTAATGGAAAAGTCGGGCGCCGCCCTCTCCCTCTTTATAAGCAGAAGTACAGGGCAGGGCGCCCACTTGCCATTCTTGTCACATCGAAACCACCGCCGCTTCCCCTTTCTTCTCGAGCCCAAAGAGAGCGGCGCTCCGCCCCTCCATTGCCACGGTGCCACCAACGCCGTCGACCTCCTCCACCACCTCTTCCCATGGATCCGAAGGCCGACAAGGGAAAAGGCGTGAAATCGGCCGAGGCGCAGCGGCTCGCGACGCTGCGGAAGGAGCGGGCCCTCTTCGATCCCCTGCTTGACAGGAAGGAGCTGCGGGAGTTGTACTATCTTTTCTGGTCGACGGCGACGCGGGCGCACCCGCGCACGAGGGTGATCTCCGCCGCCAAGTCCGATAAGGTTTCCATCGGGTACCCCTTTTTCGCGCATTTCTTACACTGCGGGCTCTGCCCGCCCTTTTCTGAATTCTTCTGTGATGTCATGAACACATATGGCCTCCGCCTCCTTGATTTCACCCCCAACGCCGTCCTCACCTTGGCCGTTTTCGCACACCTCTGCGAGAACTTTGTCGGGGTCCACCCAAATGTAGCACTCTTCCGCCATTACTTCATGCCCCGCGTAGAGAGAGGAGAGCCGCTTGCCGGAGGGATTGCATGGGTCTCCAGGATCGGCAAGAAGGAAGCATATCTTGACGGAGAGCTGCGTAGCAAGTGGGAGGAGTGGAGAGCTGACTGGTGTTGGATCTTAGAGGAGGAGCCACAGCCTTTCACCGCCCTGCGCCAAACTCCCATAGTCTTGCGGTAATGATTGGAGCAACTTGGCGCGGGAGGGCGACAAGTTGAAGATTGCCGTGACTAGGATTTTGCGTCTCCGGCAGCGGGGCTTACCGTAGGAGCTGTTGGCGCGATTTCCTTCGCCGCCGCATTGCGCCTTGCAGGAGAGGAGGAGGCCTGCTTGGGAATTCCAAAATCGGCGGACATCATGAGGCTGCGCCGGTCTGAACTGGAATTTTACTTGTCTTGGAGCTGGGCGGCATGCTGCGGAGCTGTTCAAGCCTGATCACGGATCACCCAATGGTGCATGCTGCCGAGGGAGTCGTGCCCTTGTGCAACAACTCGTCGCTCGACGGCATCCGCGATGATGCGTTAGCGATTCCCATGGAATCGTCCCAACTTGGCGAGAGCCCGCCCGACGACGTCGTCAGCAGTTCTTCGACAACGGTGGAAGTTCCAATCCGCGCTGACGAGCAGAAACGGCTCACCCGCGACACCACCGATCAGGAGATGGCGCGCATCGCCACAAGGTTGGAGGAGGCGGCAGAAGCTGCCGCCGCCGGCGTGTTTGGGTTTACCGTCGAGGAGGCGGAAACGGATGAAGCGGCAAGTCTTGCCGACCGAGAAGAGCAGGCCGAGCCCGACGTCAATCCGGGAGAGCCGGCCGGGGGCGCTTCCCCTCCGCCGTCAAGTAGCTTGCCGCAGGAGGAGCCCGCGGCCCCGCCAAGGAGACGCCTCCGCAAGACCGGAGAAGTGGCGGGGCGGCAGACGGCCCAACAGCCGCCTCGCCGCCCGACGCGCTCTACCACGGCAATCACTGTTGCCGCGGGAGCGCCCCATGCCGCCATGGGGACGGGAGCGGGGTCTTCTGGAGTCGCGGCCCCTGCATCCGCCAAGCGTCCGAGGGAATCTTCTCCTCCAATTAAATCATAGCCGAGCGAATTTGATCTCTCGCCCTCAGCTCCGTGGAAGAAGAGGAAGAGTAAGATCTTGTCGCTGCTACTTGTAATCCTCCAATTTATTGCTTTATTTTATATCTGACTGGCTTCACTCTGAACCTTCTCCTTCTTCAGGACGCTAGCTCAAAGGGCGTCGAAGAGGGCCAAGACCCGTGGTTGTCGTCTCGGATGATTCCCACAATGGCGGACAGGGGCTCTTCTGGGACTCCTTGCGGACTCGGCAACCCTTCATGAGCAGCCCCAAAGACAGCCCCCAGGCGTAAGTGTTTGGTTTACTTCTCATGGTTAGGTGTGCTTGGGTGCTTCTCAAATCACCGATATCTGGTTTGTTGAATTATGTAGGAGCAGAGCAGCCTCATCAGAAGCACCGGAGGTCACTCCCGAAGTTATGCTTGCTTCAACTACGTCGCTAAGGGAGAACTCTCCGCCAAGGGAGCGCTCTCCGGCAAGGGAGGCCTCTCCGACAAGGGGATCTTCTCTGGCAAGGGGCAGCGCCGACAACCCTCCGGTGGTGGAGACCGCGACAGCAGACCCTCTGCGGGTAATCTTCTTGTTTGAGAATTCCCCTTGGGTTCTTTCCTTCTCATTCTTCTTTTTGAGCATTTGCTTGACTTGTTCTTTCTTTTCGACCATCAGATCCATCCGCGGAGATCCGATGGGCCCGAGGCTGCCGGGCGAGGAGGGCCTTCATGGCGACAATGTCGACGCCGCCCAACATGGAGGAAGAGGGCGGCACCGATGGGTCCGCCGGCGAGAGCCGCCAAAGCTGCTGGCGCAGAGGTGAGGAGGATCCGGCGATCGCCCGACGGCCTGAGGCGCAGGAGGCGCCAGTGCTGCCCGACCGCCGATCCTCCGCCACCGATGCCGCACCAGACTCGAAGAGCCCAGCCAGCGCCTATCTCGAAGGCGGCGAGGTGTCTTATCAAGCTCCCATGGGCATCAAGCTCCGAGGCACCGGCGAAGGGAGACCTTGACGCGGGCTGCTTGCCTCCGCCCGGGCTGTCGCTGGTCGATGCTCGAGCAGCAGCAGCGGTGAGCTGAGGAGGAGCAGCTGCTAAGGAGGTTGTTGTCTCTCTACCGCGCCCGACAAGCCAAGCTGGAGTCGAGGGCGCTTGTCGCGGGGCGAGCTGACTTGGAGAACGCGGAAGAGCTCCAGCGCACCAACAAAAAACTCTCCGGGATATAGCGAGGCGGGAGCAGCTTGCCGAGGCGCACGGCCTTCATCTTGGAAGGCCGAGGTCGAGGCAGCGAGGCTCGCCCGTGAGAAGCTCTCCAGCGAGAAGGTGGTGGCGCAGCGGAAGATCAACCTCGACAGCTACGAGGAAGATCTCGCCGTCTTGCGAAACAATCGATTAGTGGGCCACTTGGAGGCGAAGGATGCTGCTGCGGCTGCCGAGGCCGCCAAGAAAGAATTGGAGGCGGGTGGCTCAGCTGGAGTCCACCCTCCGAGAAGAGCGCCGAGGAGGTTGCGGGTTGAGCCTTGAGGCGAGAAGGCGCCTACACCCTCGGCGAGTTGCAAGGTCGCCCGCTGAAAAGATCAAAGAGCTCGATGCCGCCAAGGACTCAAAGCGGATCTGGAGTTAAACCGACCACCACAGCAGAGATCTTTGAGCAGGCGCCAAGGAGCGGAAGCGGGCCTCTTGGAGAAGATTAAAGCCAATGAGGAGCTGTTGGCGAATCTGCGATCGCCTGAATGATCTCGAGAGATAGCATAATGCACTTGGATGGAAGGTCTTGTGGACACCGCCGCCGGCATCCATAATGAGCTGATGGAGCTGGGGATGGTGGATCTTGGGTACTCCACCGGCGAGAACCTCCAACCCAGCGTCAAGCTCAGCCTATTCTTCAAGGCGTCTTGGCGGGTCTCCAGCTGACTCGGAGGAGATCCCAAAGCAATCGGCGGAAGTCGCGCCAAGTTTGCGTTGGGGCTCTCGAAGGTCTTGATGAAGGTGGCCTTCCGCAACCCAGCGTCGACTTCACCAAAGTTCTCAAGTCCCTGCCTCCATCTCTTTGACGTTAGGCGCTCAAGGCCCTTATCGCACCCATTGTGGACAGGGTGGCGGAGTCAAGAGGCTCGATGGCGACCCGCGTGGACTAGGCCGCCAAGCTTATCTTTCTCTTGTCATTGTAGATCATGTTTAGGCGAAAAATTTATTAGATCTGTGACAAGTAATTATGTAATATACACTATCTTAGGCAATCGAATGCAATGTTATTTCCTTTACTTGATTTTTTCCCTTGTATGTTTATGCCCCTCGCTTTTAGGGGACTTGTCGGTGCAAACACCTTTGCATGTGAGCGCTGAGTCGGAACTTCAGCAGCTGCTTGGCAATGCCGCCTCCGACAAGCAACCTTGTCGCAACTAGTTGCAGCACACTTAAGTTGTTGAGCGGACTCGAAACAAAGTAAGGGCGCAAGCTAGTCATGAGTCGGTTCCTCCGCCACAGGTTTTCCATACAAAGTATTATCGCTCGAGGAAGATAACTTAAAATTTAAAACTGATTGTTTAAACTTAGCAACTTAGCTTCTCTGTTGTTCACTTCCGGTAAGGCGACAGTTCCTCGGCGACGCTTGGTGGCCCACCATTATCTTCTTCTCCCCGGTTAACTTGTGGGTGGATGAACCTTCTTCTTGTTTGAGAAGAAAGAATAGAAAATAAAGTTATGGAGCCTAGTGGCTCGTTATCGCTTACCGGGTGTGGATGCTGCACAAAATGTTAGAGAACACATGCATATAAGATTATGAAAGCATGTATTAACAAGTTGTGCGCCAACACATAGGCTTTTGATGCACGGTCTGCGCTCGGCTTTGGACAAAGGATTACATGCAACAGCGGCAAGACTTGTACAAAGGGTGGTTGCTTGGACGGGTTCCGGCAACAGCTATATAGGTAAAACTTGCGAAGATGCTCTATATTCCAGGAATTGCTCACGGAGCGCCATCTTGGTCTCAAAGCGGACAGCGCCGGGCCTAGTGACTCGTTTCACGATAAGGGCCTTCCCACTTCAAGTCAACTTGTTGGAATTCTTGGCGGATTGAGCGCCGAAGAACAAGGTTGCCTTCCTCGAAGCTTCGGCATTAACTGCGGCTATGGTAGCGGCGCAAAGCTTGCTGGTAACGAGCAGCTCGTCTGGCAGCTGAAGACGATCCTCCTCGAGGAGCAGCGCGTCATCTTATCGCAGCTGCTCTTGCTCAAACTCATCATAGCGAGCACTCGAGGTGACCCGTATCTGAGTTCCGTGGGGAGAACTGCCTCTGCTCCATAGACTAGGCGAAGGTGTCCGGCGATGGCTCGATTTGGCATCGTCTGATCGACCAAAGAACCACCGCAGCTCCTCGATCCAGCTTTCTTCCGCACTTGCGCGGCCTGTCGAAAGTTCGGTCTTGAGTCCCGCAGCACTTCAGCATTTGCCCTCTGCTTGACCGTTGCTTCTCGGGTGAGCAATGAAGCAAAGCAGACTTTGGCGCCAAGATCTTGGGCGTCTTGCATGAAGGTGCGACTTCGTGAATTGTGTGCCATTGTCGGTGATGATCCCGTTAGGAATCCCAAAGCGGCAAACAATTGACTGAAGAACTTGATCGCTGACTATGTTGTCACCTTCCTCACTGGTTCCACTTCCGCCACTTTGTAAACTTGTCGATTGCGACGTATAAGTACTCAAAGCCCCCGACAGCCCGGGGGAAGGGGCCGAGGATGTCGAGCCCCTAGACCGAAAAGGGCCAGGATAAAGGGATCGTCTGGAGAGCTTGAGCTGGTTGGTGTATCTGTTTGGAATGGGCCGCACGCTTCACACTTGGTTACTTGTGCGGTTGCATCTGGAGGGCTTCTGGCCAGAAGAAACCTTGCCGGAAAGCTTTGCCGGCAAGTGCTCTTGCGCCAATGTGGTGACCACATATGCCTCCATGTATCTCTGCCAACAGCTTCTGCCCATCTTCCCGGCATATACACTTCAATTTCACACCGTTGAGTCTTCTTCTGTACAGGACGTTGTCAACAAACTGGTACATACTTGATTGCCGGGCTACTTTTTCCGCTTCTTCTTGCTCTTGGGAAGTTCTCCGTCGAAGGAAATGGGCGATTTGATGCGCCCATCTTTGGAGCACGTGGCTCGACAACAAGGACTAAAGGCTCATCTACCATGCGGGAACATTAGCTTCCACGGCAAGAACCTGTGGTTCTGCCCGAGCAATGATCCCGGCAACCTTGCGAGCAAAGCTTGTCGGGGCGCTCGCTTCAACAAAACAAACCACGGGGTTTGTCGGAGCAGACTGCTCCTCGGTGATATTGCATTGATTTTAGGGACCTTCTTAGTGGTGGCTCGAGGGGAGCTCTGCGGAAAGTAGTCACGGAAACCAATTTTCTCTTCTTGCTCTGTCCTATTGATGGTGTTACGGTTGGTTGAGTTAGCTTGAGCACAAAATTCCTGGTTCCACGAGTGTAACTTGAGTCGGCGCACTTTGACAGCCATCGGTAATATCATTCGAGCTCTTGGAACATGTTCCATTTGCAGGCCTTCGAAGTGCTCTTCTAGCTTCCTCACTTCATCGACGTAGGCTTCCATCAACGGACTCTGATAATCTTTATTCACTTGGCAGACGACAAGTTGCGAGTCTCCCCTGACAATGAGCTTCTTGATTCCAAGGTCTACCGCAATCCTTAGACCGGCAAGCAAACCTTCATACTCTGCAGTATTGTTTGTTGCTTGTTCCTTTGGAAAGTGCATCTGGACTATGTACTTGAGGTGCTCTCCGGTGGGTGCGATAAGCAGCACGCCGGCACCGGCGCCTTGCAGCGAGAAGGCACCATCAAAGTACATCAGCCACTCTTTATTTGCCTCCTTGACGGGGATGCTCGTCTCTGGAATTTCTTCATCTTGCGTTGGCGTCCACTCTGCTATGAATTCCGCCAATGCTCTGCTTTGGATAGTTGAAGTGCTTTCAAACTTGAGACCAAAGCTTGACAGTTCCAAAGCCCACTCGACAATTCTGCCTGTTGCTTCGGATTTTGCAATATCCTCTTCAGCGAAAGCGAGTGACAACTGTTATCTCATGTGCTTGGAAGTAATGGCGCAGCTTTCTCGAGGCCATGAGGAGGCGAAAAGCAACTTCGCACACCGGAATACCTTGACCTAGCCCCTGTAAAGGGAACTCGACAAAAGTAGACCGGGCGCTGCACCATCCTTTTTGTATCTTATCGCAACTCTGCGCTGATCTGTCCTTATCGGGACCAGAGCTTGACGGCGAAGCCCTTTGTCGCTGGATCGTCTGCCTCGGTTGCCGGCTCATCATCCGCTTCCCTCTCCGCTACTAACGCAGCACTAACCACTTGATTGGTTGCTGCTAAATCAGCAACAACTTCTCTTGTGGCTTAGGTGCGACAAGTATTGGAGCGGAGGACAGGTACCTCTTCAAGTCTTGCAGTGCAGCCTCCGCCTCGGGAGTCCATTTCATTGGACCTGCCTTTTTCAAAATTTTGCAAAATGGCAAGGCGCGCTCAGCTGACTTAGAGATAAACCTGCTAAGAGCGGCCACGCAACCGCAAGCCTTCCGACATCCTTGGCGCTTTGGTGCTTCAATCTGCTCAATGGCCTTTATCTTGTCGGGATTGGCTTCAATTCCCATTGAGACACAAAGAACCGAGAAGCTTGCGGAAGGGACTCCAAACACGCACTTCTCGGGGTTGAGCTTGAGGTTGATCTTGCACAGATTTGCAAATGTTTCATCCAAATCCTGAACCAGAGTTGCTTTGTCCTTGCTCTTGACCACTATGTCATCCATGTAGGCTTCTACATTCCTGTGTATTTGTGGCTCAAAAGCATCATGGACTACTCTTGCAAAGTTTGACCCAGCATTCTTCAAACCGAAAGGCATCCGTATGAAACAGTATGTGCCACATGGTGTAATGAATGCGGTTTTCTCTTCATCCTCCTATGCCATGAAAATTTGATGATACCCTGAATATGCATCAAGAAATGAAAGCAAATCACATCCAGCTGTGGAGTCAACAATCTGGTCAATACGTCGCAAGGGAAATGGGTCTTTGGGACAAGCTTTATTAACATTTGTGAAGTCAATACAAAGTCTCCATTTCCCATTGGCCTTGCGTACAACTACCGGATTGGCCAACCACGTGGGATGGAGTACTCCTCTGACAAGGCCTGCTGCTTCCAACTTCTTGATTTCTTCCGCTATGAATTCTTGGCACTCCACTGCATGTTTCCTAACTTTTTGCTTGATGGGCCGCGCGTGAGGACAGACAGCTAGGTGGTGCTCAATTACTTTCACAGGAACACGGGGATGTCGGATGGTTGCCATGCAAACACATCGACATTCGCCCGCAGGAAAGCAACGAGCTCGCCTTCCTATTTAGGGTCAAGCATGGCACTGATGGTGAAGGTACCACCAGTGCCATCCTCCTTGGCGGGCACCTTCTTGGTCTTCGGCGGAGCTTCCATCATCTTCTTGCACTTGCCGGTGGAGCTCGATGGTGCGTCCTCGACGTTAGCGCAGCACTCCGAAGAGGTGCGCTTGCCGGAGTGGGCATCAGAACTCTTGCCGGACTTGGTGGTCTTCTTTTTTCCCCCGGGAGCTTCAGCGGCAAGTGGTTTGCTATCTGTCGCGGCTGCTGCATCCCGATAAATCTTGTCAGCGCAGATAAGCGCATCCTTCTTGTCACCATGGACAGAAATGACGCTTATCGGGCCGGGCATCTTGAGTAAATTGTAGGCGTAATGAGAAGCTGCCATGAACTTGGCAAGTGCTGGACGGCCAAGTATGCCATTGTAGAGCAATGGGAAATCGGCAACGTCGAATGTGACCTTCTCAGTTCTAAAGTTTAGCTCACTGCCAAATGTTACCGACAACGTGATCTTCCCTTTGGGCTTGCTCCTTCCTGGGTTGATTCCTTGGAAAGTACCAGTCTCTTCGAGCTCATTGTCGAGGATTTGAAGCTTCGGAGCACCGCAGAAGAGATCAGGTTCAGCCGGCCCGCCGTCAACCAACATCTTTGTGACCTTGAGGTTGCGGATAGTTGGTGATACCAACATCGGCAAGCGCCCGACCGCGATGATGCGATCGGGTGATCCTCAATGTCAAAGATGATGGGCGTCTTGGACCACTTCGGAGGTTTGCGCGACTCCATGGATGGTTCTGCTGCATTAACCTCACGCATCCATTGCTTGAGTTGGCGGTGCGAGGTATGCAGAGAAGCACCACCGTCAACGCAAAGGACCTCCGTTTCCTTCTGAAACTCCTGCTCATCAGTTTCATCATCTTCCATATCTTCATCGTCATCTTCGTCTTCGTCCTTGTCGCGGCCGCCGGGAGGTCTGTCTCCTTGCCGCTGCTTGGCCTTGCCGCGGCGTCCTCCCCGGCCGGATCTCTTCTTTCTAGCTGCACCTGCACCTTCCTGGACCTTCTCCTTGTCTCGCCGCTCGTATTCAGCCCTCTGTAGCTCAACAAGCTGCTCAACTTTCTTGCAGCTCTGGAGATCGTGGCCCTTGGTGCGGTGCATCTTACAGTACTGCTTGTTGGAGCTGTCAGGCTTATCGGCGGCCGCCATAACTTGGCGGTCGTTGTTAGTGGCAACCTCCTTGCCGGAGCCACCAGCCTTGGCTTTGTTGGCGGCACCATCCTTGCCGGACTGCTCGACAACTAGTACTTCTTGGTTTTTCTTCTTTCTGTTGTTTCGCCGTCGGCTCTTCCTTGCCGGGGCGGTCTCCTCACTCTCAGACTCTGCTCCCACATTCTCTCCTGGGAGTCTTCTTCCTTCTTCAGCGCGTGCACACTTGTCGGCCAGGCGTGAGCTCGCCGCGTCTTTCACTTTGCACATCGCCATCTCCTCCCTCATCCTGCGGTTTCGCACATTCTGATGAAATGCACTGATCACCGCGGCAGGGTGGACATCTGGGATGTTGTAATGCACACGGCTGAATCTCTGGATGAATTTGCGCAGGGACTCTCCTTCCTTCTGGGCGAGCAGGTGAAGGTCACTCTCTTGGCCATGAGGCTTGTGGCCGCCTGTGAAGGCGCCGACAAACTAGTGGCACAAATCCGCCCAAGAAGAAATAGAGCTATCCGGCAAGTGCATGAGCCAAGACCTGACGTTTGGCTTGAGCACCAGAGGGAAATAGTTGGCGAGGATCTTGTCGCCTCGTCCCCGCAGCCTGCACCGCGATGGTGTAGATCTTTGAGGAACTCCGATGGGTGTGTCCTGCCATCATACTTCTCCGCACATCTGGTTTGAAGTTTTTCTTGTCGGGCCACTGGACTTGCCGCAGCTCACGAGTGAACGCAGGGCAACCTACCGCGTACGGCAAGTCGTATGGTTCCCCTGGCGCATGCATATCGACAGTGGGCCCTGCGCGCTGGTCGGATTGACGCCGCGCTTCTCTTCGGCGCTCGATACGGGTTCGAGCGTCTTCTTCTTGCCGTTCTCGAAGAACTTGGCGCTGGTCGCGACGAGCTCGCGGATCCAACGACGCTGTGGAGTCGCTGTCGAGGTGGATCCGGCGAGTCGGCGACCTTGGCCTTCGGGAAGGGGAGTGTACGGTGGCTGCACCCCCGCAAGTCTCGTCTCCATCGGCTCGTGCCTTGTCGCCTTGCAGCGGCTGCGAGGCGCTTGGTTGCCGCGGGGCGTCGCCGTTAGCAAAGCCGATGAGGCTCGGATGGTGGCCCTCCATTACGTCGATCTTGTCGGCCGTTGGAGGGTAGTCTAAAGTAGTTGAGCTCTTGCCAAGGCTTCGCTGGTGTGGTGGGTGGCAATGGCGTATGGGCGAAGAACGAGGCGTGCCGGACTCCTAACCAAGTTAGGAGGAGCAGCGCCTCGCCCAGCGACCGTACTCCGCTAGTACCGCATCTTTGTCGTGCATCTTGTCTCGAGGTCCCGGATCCTCCAGATTGGCCTTGATCTATCGGACGTATGGTGCTGCGAGCACCATGGCGCTATCTTTACCGCGCCTCTTGAGAAGGGCGCGTGCAGACTCGACGCCGAAGCTTGCGCTGCCTTGTCCTTGGACTGGCGGCGTTGTGGGCTCTCTCGGCGGCGCCCGTTCCTCCGCTTGGCGTTTCCCCACCACCCATCAGCTCCGGTGGTGGTGGGTTCGACGCGGACGGCTCTGCTGCTGCCGAAGACTTCTTCTTCGGCGTCATGTTGATGAAGATGATGATGAAGTTGCTCGTGTGACCGCTGGATCAGGTTCACACAGCCTCGACGCCCCCCTACCTGGCGCGCCAAAGAATGTCGGGGAAGCTGATCGTGCCCCGCGATCACCTATGGGACCTGGTCCCTTGTGGTTCGGAGGGGGAGCGGAGGATGCACAAAGAGCGGATCGAAGCGATGCACACGAGCAGATTTACCCAGCTTCGGAGCTCTCCGGAGAGATAATATTCCTACTGCTGCTTTGTGGATTATATTGTGTTCTTGCTAGGGAGCAATGGGAGCTACAAAACCTAGCCTGAGTGTGGTCTCGTATGAGTCGAATGAGCTAAGCCGGGGCCGAACCGAACCCTTTCTACGTTGCCCTTGGGCCTCCTTATATAGGCACAAGGGGTCACCACAGTGGCAAGTAGACAAGGGTAAGATAGTAAAACAGAGGTTGGTACACCGCTTTATACAGTGTACGATGATCTATACCTAACTCGACGGCAAGGGACAAGAGTCATAAATGCCCGTCTCGGTCGCTGAGCGATAACAGGACCGTCAAGTGCGCCTCCGTTTGCCACGATGGTAGCTTGTCAGCGCCGCTTATCGCTGCTCGCCGCTGGCTGCACAGCCCATCGACACGCGTTCCTGGGAAAGCCCCACGGTGACACGTTGGCGGATGAGCTGGAGCGGAGATGAAAAGAGGTTGCCTGCCACGGCAAGCGCCTTTGCTGCGCGTAACCCTTGTCGCGCTTGGGAGCTCGGCACTCACCAAGCCTTCCCGGCAAGCTCCTCTTGCCGGGGCCTTGTTTCCTTCGTGCCTTGAGTGGTCTTCCCGGCAAGCTCCTCTTGCCGGGGCCTTGATTACTTTGTTCTCGAATGGCTCCAAAGGAGCCGCGGAAGATCTTGATGGCCACCGGGCCAGCCCCGCTGCTGTAGTGCTGCAACTGCCGTGCACGAGTTAAAGGTGCTAGGGTACCCCTACTCTAGTACACCGACAACGCAGGTCATCGTACGCAAACTAACAAAGTAGCGTTATGCAAGTTTGGCAGGGACCGTGGACATCACAAAGTTTCATCGCTACAAAAAGTATACAAGTTCAACCGACACATATCATCATCATCGGCATCATAAATCACTAGAAGTTCCATCCTTCCATATCATCGAGGATGGACCCTAGCTTCTTGAGCGGCGTGAGGTCTAGGCGTTGCATGCCTATGCGAGTTCGGACGTCATTTCGCGATATAGGGCCGTGGTGGAACATCCCCTTCTCATCGGCGACTTCTTTCATGATGATCGTCGCAATGTCCCTTGGATGCGAAAAACTCATCTCTAAGTTTATAATCCGCTTCTCCATGAGATTCTAGCCACTTGTGGATATGATCATCATTACGCTTGTCATCTGAAGCTTTTGGTGATCCGTGTTGAACTGAATCATGAGATGGACGATGTAGAATCCATCCTTCTTGCTTGGTTTTGGGACATGGATGCAGGAGAAGTTAGTTTTATGCGTGAAACCCATCTTCTTGTTCCTTTGTTTCCTTATCTGCATGTGGCCACCTCTAATGTTGAAGCCTTGGAGAGCATCATCTAGAATATTCATTATTTGGGTGTAGTCTTTTTTTCTCGTAGTCTCTGGAAGGGTCAAAGTACACGACATGGGAGACTTGCGGGTAAAGAACGATAAGGACGGTGCGCCTGTTGCTGCGGGGAAAAGACACCTCAAATTATTCTCCATTTGAGAGAGAAGGAATGATTGAAATGTATGAAAGGGTTGTCCGGGACTGACTTACTTTGGATGATAAGGCACGAGGACAATTTCCCGGTCCTTCGTACCATGAAGTTTTGGAGGTACTCCCTAGCAGCTTCACGCTCAAAGTCGCCGCGACTCAAGAAAGACTCATGCATGTACACTACAAAAAAAATACACTTCCGTGATGATACGTGTTTGTCACAGTAGGTCGCGTTTTTTGTCATGCATGTATATCCATGACAATTTTATGACAGAATCAAGATAGTAATATCGTCTTTGTCGTTAGAATTGTTCCATGACATTACCAAAATTATCATCACGAAGTGTCCACTTCCATGACGATAAATCGCGTCGTCCTGAAGTGCTTTCGTCAAGGGTGACCGACCGTGGCATCCACCGTAACGAACACCGTTAAGCTATCGGGTCGGGTTTTGGATCCGATAACCCGTTAGCAGCCCTGACCAATGGGGATTTTCCACGTGTAAAATCATCATTGGATGGAGGAAACACGTGTCGGCTCATCGTTGGGACAGATGTAATCCACTCATTGGACAGAAGGCACCTATGATACATCGACATGTGGCACGGCCCATCAAGTTTAAATGGGCCGGCCCAACTAAAGGCCCACAAGATTTTGCAGACCATAATGGGCCAGCCCAGCTAAAGGCCCACGAGATTTTGCGGACCATAATGGTCTGGCCCAGCTAAAGGCCCACAAGATTTCAGCGGGCCATAATAGGCCGCCTGTAAAGGCCCACAAGATTTTGTGTGCCATAATGGGCGGCCAGTGCGCCCACAAAATTCTTGCGGATCATAATGGGCCGCCCAGCTAAAGGCCCACAGATTTCGCCGACATTAATGGGTCGGCCCATTTGTCAAACCCACAAGATTTTGAGGACCCTAGTAGGCGGCCCATTAACTGGCTGCCATGTTTTGGGCCAAATGTCGGCCCATATTTGATCTGGTCCATTAATGTCCTACCATGTTCCGGGCCTAATAATGGCCCATATAAGATCCAGCCCGTTAAAAGCCTCCCACTTTCTGGGCCAAATCACGGCCCAGATCAGGTCCGGCCCTTTAAGAGGCTTTGGCCTCAATTATGGCCCATATCAGATTCGGCCTGTTAACTGGACGTTATGCTTTTGGGCCCACTTGCTAAAGGCCCATTTAGTAATTCGGCTTGATATTAGTTTCGGCCTGTTAAGGGCCCATTTAACATTTCGGCCATATATTAATTTCGGCATGTTAAAAGCCCGTCATATAGTTGGGCCTAACTATGACCCAGTTTGCATCCGGCCTGCTCGCAGCCGATATCTAATTGGGCCAAACAAGGACCGAGACAACTTTGGCCTGTTAAAAGCTCGTGAATTGATTCACACAATCATGGGACGGGGTCCATTTCGGGCTGCTGCCGGCCCGTGAGCTATTCGGCATGTTTCAGGCCCAACCTACTTCTCAGCCTCCTAAAAGCCCATTGAGTTTTCTTGCAAAAAGAGGGTCGGGGGTTACTCGGCCTATTAAAGGCCCGAATCTACTAGTGGGTCAGTTTGACGGGGCCCATGATGCGGATCATACATCGTGATTGCATGACGGCCCGATTATGTACCGTAATTTTACGGTTTGGCCAGTTTACTGCGAAGATAGGATATATATATGCAGTAAAATAGCTGGAGCATCATGAATAAGAAAAAACCTAGACTATAGAATAAAGAAAATACGGCATATTACATCCACAGGGCATCAAAGTTTGCCACTATGATAATAAAGCACAAGCAGACAGCAGATTACATACACTGGGCATCAAAGATCGCCACCAGTGCAAATAAACACGCCGACAAAATAATATACAAAACCGACAGCACTTCAATAGAGTTCAAGAAAGGTTAGCCCTCTTTGGGAGCTGCAGCACAAGCAGTGAGCAAGATGATGAGATTAAGCTTGTTCAACACTTATATCTTCCTCACTCTGAAAGATAAACAAGCAGACAAATGACAGGTTTTGCACATAAAAGTATCAGTGCTGACAATTCATCACATTTCTTACTGACGAATAAAGTGACATAGTTTAAAATTGCATTAACACAATATGGTATTGTTCAGGTCAAGACATGACAGGAAATGACATTGTGAAGGAGTTGGCAGCTTCACGACACCACTGGATTACAGATCAAGAACTCATAAGTATCAATGGTTAGTGTCTTGTTAATTTATCCCATTCAGATTGGCAAATAAAGAGATGGTTTAAATAATAGTAGAATGATATGACATTGTTATAGTTAAGACATTGCAGAATATGACATTGTCTTTGTAGTGGGTAGGTTCACCACACCACCGGATTACGGATGAAGAACGAAGAATACATGCGGTGCAAAGAAGATCACTTGCTCTGTATAGTTTAATTTACATGGTATGAAGAAGGAACTTGGTTGTACAACTGAAAACTTAAATTGAGAGGGATAAACTTTTGTTTATGAACTACATAATAAACTTTAAACATGCAATTTGATGCAAACACCAAAAATAAATAGCTGTTGCAGTCATGCCTAACCAAATATACACAACAAAGTTTGAAGGCTTGAGAAGGACAAACTTACATTACTGGTGAAGACAAGCTCTATAAAGCCCTTGTCCATGCTGATGGGGGGGGGGGGCGCAATTCAAGAAGTTTAGCACAGAATCTTCTTCATAAGCATTGCCTTTATCCTACATTTTGTTAAGAGTAAATATAGATGTGATAATATACGAAAAAATGGAGAATATTTAGGATAAGATGAAGAGTGATGCTACATAATCAAGTAGCTATAAATGTATGTGCAGCGATACAGGCAAAAGGCACAGCCAAGAGCAATGCACAGCTAAACTTCTTCAATACCAACCTTATGGTAAGAGTAAATATAGATCGATGTGTAGAAAATGGAGGCAAAGGAAAATAAGCTGCGAGTGATGGTACATGAACAACTACTGTCAATATAAATGCGCTGATAAAGGACAACATGTACTTACAAGAACAATGCGAGCTAAAAAATTCATTGGCATTGGATATATTCTACACTAATGTAACCATTCATACAGATCGAGATAATTTGGGCGAACAATTGATTAGCAAGCTATCATGCATACTGCTGTCACATAATGAACCAGGTATGTATGCAAATGCAGTGATCTGAGACAACAGTACTAACAAGAGCAAAGCAGCGGGAAGCATATTTGCGATATCACGTCGTTCTTTTCAAATCGAAATTCTTCTTGAGCAGATTTCCTGCAAAAAGATCATAAGGCACATGCGGAAAAGTAGAAGTTCAAATTGTCATGTGATTTCATAGACAGTACCTCATCACAGGAGCGAGACGATTGCATAACAAGGTTTTCCATTCAATGTCTTCTAAATTTAGCACAGGAGACTTCACTTGAAATTCGTTTATAGACTTGCCATCAAAGTGTGATTTCCTCAGGTAACACCGATACTGCTGCAATGCTTCCTTGAAAAGCACAAGCAAGCTTTGCTCGTCATGACTATCCAGATTGACCCTCGCCTAGTTACAACAATGTAATGTAAATCATTGATGTGTTCGATCAGCGAAAACAGGAAAATAATAACCATGAATAATAGCACTTACGTAAGTTGGAAAGGAAGATGTGAAAATGGTGTTTGTGTTCACTATAATCTTCCCATGATGGGAATATATGCACGTAGTCCCTAACAACATTGAAAGCATTGTCTTTTAAACGGGAATAAATGGAATGGGGTTCCAATCTGCAGGAATTGGCCGTCTCTGCTGTTGGGATAGGTCTTTGGCGGTGGACTTGCTGTACTTTTTTTGGAGTGGGATTTTTACGTAGTGCGGCTAGTGCTATGGCAAATGAAATCGGTATACCTTTTGCTAGAGTGCAGGTCATGTGTGGTGGGGCTAGTGGTGTGTCCAATGAAGTATGGGTACAGATCTGCTGGAGTCGGTCCTATGTTTTGTGTCCTTTGGTTGTACAACCAATATAAGTGGGCGTTGTCGATTTCTCCGGCACCACCACGTTTTTCAAGGACTTTGCTGGTGCTCCTTCAGGTTCAGCAATCACCCTCTTCCTTTTTGATGTCTAATGCACAAGAACAGCATTTGAGTGGAATAACATGGTATGATGACAGATGGAATATGTATTGATAATGGATGGGCATGGCATCTCGAGTTATATGATGAGTAAACTAAGCAGATGGCGGTGCAACAAAGTAGAAGAAATGCAAGACAACATATGCAAGATACGCGCAATCAATAAAACCTTGCCAAATTAGAACAGGCACCTTGATGGGTGAACATGACAGGCCATCTGCCTTTGACTCCTTGAGGTTAGAATAGTCATTGGGATGATATTATGAACAAGAATCAACAGGTGGGGAGCGTACGAGTTTCATTGCTTCCAGAATGGCACTCAATGCCTTGGTGCCAATTTTGTAAGTCATTGCAGTGTTCTACAATATTCTTACGATCGCGGATTCGATATTCACTTGTAATTGCGTATAATATCGAGAACCATGAAAACATAAATAGTTGTGAGATTATCTTTGTAATGCAGATGATATTCTAATATAGGGGCACCCACAGTAAACTCTTATGTGCTATCACTAGATTACGATGAGAGAGCTCATGTGTCTGTAATATAGTGCGTGCATTTATATAATCTGCACAAGTACACAAAAAATAGGCTCGAGTAAGGATAGTGGCGGATGATAGGTTCATAATATCTTGTATAGAAAATTTATTGCCAAACCATGATAACAAGAGCACACAAAGAACTAGGCAGATCATAGTGTACATAACGGGGTACACCATAACCACGATATATAAATCGGGAAAGTGGGCGGCTTGAAAATACGGTGTTGTATTGCCGCTAGTAATTGAAACCTATCGATCACGTACAGGCCAGCTCTATCGAACATGGTAAAGAAGAGCAAGCATAAAATGTTGGTTGCGTAGTGCCCACACATGATGAACCATAGAGCATTAAGAATGCAACTCCCAACTATCTCTCGACCATTTCAGGCGGTTGGATGAAGATCCTACGTCTCCTAACCCTTCTTCTTCCTCGTCTCTGATTCTTCCCATACAGAACACCGCACGAGCCGCCGGCCGGACCACCGGCCCCCACCACATGTGTTCCTCCGCCACCCCTACCCCCCACTCGCGTCGAGTTGTCTTCGTTCGACGAGGCCCCACAACCACCCGAGCCCCTTGGATCGCACCAGCGAACTCCCACTACAAGAAATATGTCAACTAGTGACCTTCTGTCAGTGACCCTGGAAGAATTGGTCATAGATCTATGACCATTTGAGACCAATTGGTCAAAAGCTGTTCGGGGGGCTCCAAACCCTAAACCATTGCGACCATTTTGGTCAGAAAGGTCGCAATTTCCTTACACGAAATGGTCACAAAACAAATAGTGCAGGTCCGGTGTCTTATTTCTAGTTGTTAACGACCAATATAGATGGTCATAGCCTTGTAGATTGTGGTGGGTTGTGATGACTAGGCGCCATCTCATCAGTTTTGCCTATGTGTCATGTCCATGTGTCAATTTTTGCCCTAGGTTGTGAAGCAACCTATATTTCTATTATTCAAAAATTCCCAAAAATTCTCATAAATTGTTTGGATCATATCTTCATCAAATATGTCAAAACCTTCCTTTCCTAGTTCAAAATAACTCAACAGTATTCATTTTCCTATCTGTTCAAAGCAAAGCACTTTGTGAAGGAAGTACCACTTTGGCATGTCAAATGATATCCATTTTCTCAAGTGCTTTCCTATGCCCAAATAACCATCCTCCACCAAATGCCAGCTCAATCCATTCATTATTTCGAGCCCAGCTTCAACATTCGTATTTATGTCCAGTGTGGTACTTTGCAAAGCAAGTACCACCTAGGCTCCTCCTTTTGAGGTGAAAATTTGTGAAGACGGTCTTCTTAGTAACTGATCATCCTCAGCCAAAATTCACGTCCATTAGCCATGTGCATTTCCCGTACCGCAAATCAAACACTTGGCTGCTTATTCATGTTTGAGCATCGATCGGTCTCCTCGTGAGAATCTTATGTTGTGATTTTCTTCCTAGCACCTAACTGGGGAGTGCCTAACCCACTAGACATGCCTAGGCCGCTCATTTTTTAGAACACTTTTTTAAAATAATTATTGTATGACAAGTTTATTATTTTTCCTGGAAACTTGGTGACATATAATGACACAATGCAAAGCTTTTCCAATTTTCTGATTTTTTTTGAATTTTTTATGCTCGTTTCAAAATGCGGTCAAAACGGCGGGCTTGACCGTTCCTAGCTAGTGGTTGAATTTTGGAAAAAAAATTGGTGTTTCTATGATAAAATAGATACGTATGTACATAGAAATTATTTTTGGAAAAAATAAATAGCAAACTATGAGGCAGCTGCAGTTCAAATTTGACCCGATTCCAGCTGAATCGGCAGCAATTTGTCTTTTTCACCAGAGGTGGATCAATACTTTTTACACCCAACCACTTTGTCAATTGTGCATTAAATATGTCCTAGTATTTTAGAAAATTGATTTGGTACAATTTTGCAACAATTATTTGGGAGGTCCTTCACAAAAAAACCTCCTTCCGGGCACTCGAAAAATGGAAAATGGTTTTTTCGTCCCAAAAAATGAAAACTTCCTTAGGCAACATTGTTTGCCATTCCAATATGCACCCTTGTGCACAATATGAGATCATTTGAACAAACTATGCCATGAATGTGGCCATAAGATTGATCATTTGGCTTGAAAGCCATTGATCTCCACCTGTGATAGCTCGTTTCTGAGAACACTTTTTTAAAGTAATTGCCGTATTACAAACTTGTTATTTTTCCTAGGAAATTGGCCACATATAATGACACAATATGAAGGTTTTCCAATTTTTTGTTTTTTTTCGAATTTTTGATGCCCGTTTCAAAATGCAGTCAAAACGGCGGGCTTGACCGTTCCTAGCTAGTGGTTGATTTTTGGAAAACTTTTGGTGTTTCTATGATAAAATAGATACTTATGTACCTAGAAATTATTTTTGGAAAAATAAAATAGCAAACTATGAGGCAGCTGCAGTTCAAATTTGACCCGCTTCTAGCTGAATCCGCGGCAATTTGTCTTTTTCACCAGAGGTAGATCAAAACTTTTTAAACCCAACCACTTTGTCAATTGTGCATTAAATATGTCCTAGTATTTTAGAAAATTGATTTGGTACAATTTTACAACAATTATTTGGGAGGTCCTTCACAAAAAAACCTCCTTTCGGGCAATCGAAAAATGGAAAATGGTTTTTTCGTCCAAAAAAATGAAAACTTCCTTAGGCAACATTGTTTGCCATTCCAATATGCACCCTTGTGCACAATATGAGATCATTTGAACAAACTATGCCATGAATGTGGCCATAATATTGATCATTTGGCTTGAAAGCCATTGATCTCCACACGTGATAGCTCGTTTCTGAGAACACTTTTTTTAAATAATTGCCGTATTACAAGTTTGTTATTTTTCCTAGGCACTTGGCCACATATAATGACACAACGCGAAGGTTTTCCTATTTTTTGATTTTTTTTGAATTTTTGATGCCCGTTTCAAAATGCAGTCAAAACGGCGGGCTTGACCGCTCCTAGCTAGTGGTTGATTTTTGGAAAACTTTTGGTGTTTCTATGATAAAATAGATACTTATGTACCTAGAAATTATTTTTGGAAAAATAAACTAGCAAACTATGAGGCAGCTGTAGTTCAAATTTGACCCGCTTCCAACTGAATCCGCGGCAATTTGTCTTTTTCACCAGAGGTAGATCAAAACTTTTTAAACATAACCACTTTGTCAATTGTGCATTAAATATGTCCTAGTATTTAAAAAAAATTATTTGGTCCAATTTTGCAACAATTATTTGGGAGGTCCTTCACAAAAAAACCTCCTTTCGGGCACTCGAAAAATGGAAAATGGTTTTTTCATCAAAAAAATGAAAACTTCCTTAGGCAACATTGTTCGCCATTCCAATATGCACCCTTGTGCACAATATGAGATCATTTGAACAAACTATGCCATGAATGTGGCCATAATATTGATCATTTGGCTTGAAAGCCATTGATCTCCACACGTGATAGCTCGTTTCTGAGAACACTTTTTAAAATATGACACATTGCGAAGGTTTCCCAATTTTTTGATTTTTTTTGAATTTTTTATGCCTATTTCAAAATGCGGTCAAAACGGCGGGAATGACCGTTCCTAGCTAGTGGTTGAATCTTGGAATTTTTTTGGTGTTTCTCTGATTAAATAGGTACTTATGTACCTAGAAATTATTTTTGAAAAAAATAAATAGCAAACTATGAGGCAGCTGCAGTTCAAATTTGACCCGCTTCAAGCTGAATCGGCGGAAATTTGTCTTTTTCACGAGAGGTGGATCAAGACTTTTTAGACCCCAGCCATTTGGTTAACTGTGCATTAAATATGGCCTAGTATTTTAGAAAAATGATTTGGTCCAATTTTGCAACAATTATTTGGTAGATTCTTCACAAAAAACCTCCTTTTGGGCACTCAAAAAATGATTAAAAATAACTAGAAAATTAGAAATGCATACAAATTGGTACTTATCCATAAAATGTGGTCTAACTGTAGTGAAAATTTGTGGGGTGACCTTTTGCAGAATATTTTTGATAGCTACTTCACAAAATCCCTCTATTTTTTAGTACTTAGAAACTATTTAAATCACTGGTTTTCCGAACCAATCGGAACTCTTCCCACGGATCGATGACATGGCGCCCATCCATCCATCCATCTCTCCATCCCACATCCATCCATCCATTTATCTACAGAAAAATTAAAAAAATGGAAAAGAGATACCCCACCCGCAGCCCAAACCCTAGCTTAGATCCCCCTTCCTCCGTCTCATTCCCCTCATCCGTGGCGGCGGGGCACCACTCGTATCTTCCTCTCTCCACCAAACCCTACCCACCAACGCGAGCTCCTCTCCCCTGCACCACTCCTCGCCGCCGCCACCACCACCACCTACGGCGCCCGATCCCGCCCTCCGGTGGCGCCGAGCTCACCACGGTGACCCCATCCCTCCGCTCCTTCCTCTCATCAGGCCAGATCGGGTGCGCGCGTCCTCAAGTGGCCAAGCGCGACCCCCGATTCAGCCGAGGCCACCGCCCGCGCCCGCACGCCACCACCCGCTCCGCCTCTCTTCCTCCGCCCGCCGACCCACCCTGTCCCTGATGCCTCACTCGGCGCCTTCCGCCGCAGGGCTGTCGCGCTCGCAACACCCTTGGCGCCGCACCTCCACCGCCACCTCCACTGGATCCTCGCCGACGCCCCCGCCTCGTGCACGAGCGGCCGGAGCACGCCGTCCAACCCGAGCATGCGGCGCTCGACGCGCTCGATGTCTTCGGTAATGGAAGCGCCCGGATCCCTCGGTTTCCTTCTTTGGTTTTTTCCTCCATTGATTGGCTTAGCTTCACTAACTGACGGTGGAACTGATTTGGGCGTCTGCAGATATGGTGCAGGACATCAAGGACCTGGAGCACCCCTACTCGCTGGAGCAGATACGGTGTGTGCTCTCCCAGTAGTCCATCTCCATCTCCTAGTAGTCCGTCTCCGTCTCCATATCCAGTACGTATACCTGCAAGATTGTGCTGCTCAAGGTTTTCTAGTGATTATTCTCATCCTATATTATTCTTATTGCAAGCCCGAGGTGTCTCCTCTGCATCTACAATAAAGGATCCCCATTGCCCTCCACCAGCCTATAGAAGAGGATCCCCACTCTGTTGGGCACAACACGAACAGCCAAAACAGGTAAACAATTGGTAGCATGTCCAGCATCATCTCCTATCTGCACTGTGCTCTGTCAGTTTCTTCAGTCTGTATGTAATATAACTGCAGAATACATCTGAAACTTTGTATCCTATCTGTACTGGAGCCGCTGTCAGTTTCCCAGTAATTTTACCAACATTTAGCAGACTAAATTAATAAAACAAGAATGTTGGTTTGTACTTGGTAACCCTATCTCCTGTCTCATTTTGGGGAGGAATTTCAGTAATAGCTGACAGAGTTCTGTTGTGCCGTAACAGATCATCAGCATACACAACCAGTGGAAGTGCTACAAAGCAGCAGAAGAAGGCGAAGCAAAGAGGGAAAGATCACAGCAGCTCTTCTCGGTGAGGAAATGCTCGGTCCTGCAGAACAACCGTGAAGCAGAAGTTAACTACGTGCTCGTCTGCGGGGTGCTTCTGGTGGTCTCGCTCTTCGAGCACTTGTGGAGGCTGCTCAAGTGGTTCGCCGTGGCGCACCATGGGCGTCAACATACTCATGCTCCTCGCAGGTACGACCAACACTTGCCACCTTGTGAACTATTCTGATGTTGATGTTCATTATGGGCTGTACTGAAGTTTCCACACGCACGCACGCATCATGTGTTTCATGTGACTTAGGCTTTGCCTTTTTTCTGACTAGATTCATAGTGTGCGATCAATATATCAATATTATGCAGCCATGGTGTTTATCCTTAAATCCATGAATCTTTTGGGTCACCCCACTAGCCTGGCTACTTGCAGAGGAAGCCAAGAATAATAAATCTCATCCATTTTCTAAATATAAGTAAACAAAAAAATGTCGTGCTAGGTGCAGAGCATAAGGTGCCCTGCTTGGCTCGTGTTGAATCTAGTTAGGCAAAGGAATCCTTGCTAATTCTAGCAAGTTTTTTGCTTTCACACCCGAGTTAAAGAAAACTGGAATTGATCTTAGAAGTGGCTCAAAACGTAAGACCGCCTGATTCCATTTTAAGGTTGTCACTAACCATTTACCTCTTGTTGCAGACCAGGAAATGAAAGATCGCTCGACAAGCGGCGCTTCGATCAGTTGGATCTGATCTTATACCCTTTACGAGAGCTACCGAAGCAGCAACAGATTAACAAGGACCCAAGATGGACTCCCAAGTTCTTCGGTGAGCTGGCTCCATCTCCTACCCCTAGCTCCCTCTTTTCTGCTCCTATAGCATGCTTTGTTGGACTCATGCTCTGCTCCTACACAAGCTGGACTCATGCTTTGTTATGCACTCACCCTGTTGTGTTTCATCTTGTCCATGCACGCAGCCATCTATTGTTATTATTGATAGAACGAAATAGATGTACATCTCATTGTAAAAGTACACAGCACATTGAGCTCACTTGGGCTTTGATTGGCACGCAGGTACCTGCCTTGACGGAGGGTGCGCCGTGCCTGCTGGCGGCGACGGTCTTCACGGCGGAGCTGCTGCTCTTCTACTTCCACTCGACCACCCACCAGGGGCTGGAGGGGTACTACCACTACCTCCTGGTGGTGCTCGTCGGGCTCTGCGTCGCCTCCAACGTCCTCGGCGCACTCCTCCCGGCGAGGTTCCCCGCTGACCTCGCCAACGGCCTGCTCATCACCCTGCAGGGCCTGTGGTTCTACCAGACGGCCTGCATCACCTGGTGAGACCAATATCTGTCTCTCTGTCTACCCTCGATTAGGATTTGCGGTTGCTTTGTTTGGTGATGAAGCAGGGAACTTCGAGAGAGGAGGGCTCCTACCCACACCCGTTATTTGTACTTGCATTTGAGAGTATTCATTTGTAATCTGGTACCTCGAGCGTCGTATTTTGCCAAGGTACTGAGGCGTCGTATTTTTGCCTATTAATGTGTGTGCGGGGATCATGCCTGCTTGTCCAGCTAAGACTTCAATTTTAGAGGCTGCTAATGCTATCCTCTGTTCTTTGTGGACCTAAATTTGTTGTAATAGGCCTTGTGCTTTGGTGACTTGCTTGTCAGTTGTTCCTTATTATATACAGATTCTGATAAATTTCTAGTGTTGCAAACTGAAATCCTACTGCTTTGTCTTGTGCAATACAAAATCTGAAGCGAATTTTAAGGCAGCATAGAGAAATCATTCACCTTTGGTGATTTCTGTAGTAAAAGTGTGGCAAATTAGCTTTGCAAGTCTGTTAGTAACCTCACTATCTTGTGCTTATGCTTATATGTTGTGCGGCATGCTTCCTGTGGCAACAATAGAAAATGCGTGACCATAACTGTCTGTTGTCAACACAGACGGCAGTTCCTTGTTATGTACATACTCTTCTTTCTTTCCACTTTTGGAGTGTCATTTCCTTTGATCTTCTGCTGATACCACTTAGTATGTACTCGCATCTTCTTGTTATGGACAACTCTGTTTTTTATTACTCGGCCGTCCCACATTCGGCGAGTCTTTTTAGTGTTTACCGCTTATAACGATAAAGTAATATGAGCTTCTACTGCATACTGGTTAGTGTTAGTCATACTATTTATGTACATCTCATTTGTTGTCAATTCTTGCTTATAAGTTATTGGATCCCTCATTGGCTACTGTTTGATGTTTTGTACACATTCTTATTCTTATATGTTCATTCTTTTTTTTGCACAGGTGAAGTGTGAATCCAAGTTCTAAGATGTGAAGCATATCAACAAAGACTAGCATATTATGTGTTGTAAATGTAGGCAGTAGTAGGCTTATCTGGGCTTAGTATACTGTAACATTTGTAATAGACCAATGCCGTGTTGTTTTGGACGAATTTCATTTGCTATTTGCATTGTTTGAAATAATGATTGTGTATGTGATTTGAATACCGTCAAATGGAAACGACAAGGGGTCCAAGTTATAATGGTTGTTTGACAGATTTTGAAATTTTTGATGTGTGGGATCAATTTTGTGATAAGCATGACAAGTGGGACCAATCTGATTGGTGGGACCGATGGCAAAAAAAGGACGAAAATAAAAATCAGTAGGCGTAAAGGCTGCATCTTAGAAAAAAGGCCGAATTAATGGCCCAAGCCCATGTAGCTACGAAAATTAACAAGAAAAAATACATTAAAAGGCGAATTGTTGGGCTAGGCCCATGTAGAAAATCGAATTGGACCGGGCTGAATCTTGTGCCACATCAGATTGCCACGCTGGATGCCTACGTGGCCTGGGGAGGTTGCTAGTGACCAAAGCGCCATAGTAGACGTATTTTGGTCATAAACGTCTACGACCAATCCAGAAGAAAGGTCGCTATAGTCAGTTTACGACTGCCAGCTTTTGACCTTATGTTTTTGGTCACAAAAAGGTCACAAATTGAAAACAGTGACCAATAGTGCTGGTCACAAGTTGACATATTTCTTGTAGTGTCCGGCGAGCTCTGAAAAATTGACTGACCCAATTTTGAAATTTAGTCTACTGTGATCTAACTAGTGTGGAATATAAAAGGGGAAAACCATAAGCGTTGGGAGTATAGTGTTGAGCGTGCCATGGCGGATCTGAATGTGCAAACCGGAGAAAGGCAATTTCGCAACCATGACAAGAAATCAGAGTAAAGTAGTGGTGATCTATTTTCTTGCTGCGATAAATAAGTTGAGCAGAATCTGAAAAAGTACCGCCTACAGTGCGGCGCCGTGTCACGCATCTGCTGAGAATTTGCGATGCTGCGGTAGCGATGGATGTCGGCGTGGAAGCAGATCTAGGAGGGTAGGCGGTGGCGGCGAGCGCGTGGGCGAGGCGAGACGTGAGAGAGCGCGCCGGCAAGGTGTGGGGCGGCGGGGATGAAGCGAGAGGATGGGATGCAAGGATCCCGGTCGGCGTGGATGAGAGAGGTCGATCTCTTGTAATGGACGGCGGCGTCGGGTATCGGCTCGGCATGGTGGAGGAGGACGGCGGTGGATGGGGTGGCGGACGGCGGCGGATGGAGGAGGTGGGGTGGAGATTGTGTTTTGGCGCCCACAGAGTCTGAATGGGGAAAAGGGAGGTAGAGAGGAAGGGGGAACCATGTATTGAGTAGCGCTTGTCTCAAATGCGAGAAATTTACAAACTTAGCCCCTGTTTCAAATTTCTACTACATCACAACAACATTAGTCGGTTGGGAATAGGGCGGTAATCTCGCATACACGAATATTTGCCGGCGAGAGTTTGTTTTTGGCGCCAGCGTATATGAATATGAATCGGGAGGAGTTGATTTGGCCGAGGGCACACTGTGTTTTAGGCGCCCACCGTATGAATCCGGGTGAGGCGGTCACGTCACATTTGTATGAAATTACAAACCTACTCCTATCGAAACCTATAGAAATCCAGCGAGATCGCTTTGCGTGGCGAGGATAAGCGATAGTGATTTCCATCTCGCAGATTTTGGTTTGGTGATTCTGCGACTTTCCCGCTTCGTTCAAATTTTGCGGAGTGCACGTTTACGTGCCAACTCAATCGAATCCCGTTTGTATTCTATTTTTTTCGGGCGGGGTCCATTTTCAATTGGAATTACATTCTATATACATCATTTTTTATATATACTTTCAAAAGCACAATACCATTTATACATAAATATGGTTTACAAATGGCATGATCTCAGATTCATAAGGTTGTATCCATCAATTTGGATTTTCAAATATTTGAAACCACTTTATGTTGAAATCCGATGTATGCATTCCTCGCTAACTGTCTCCAACTAATGTGTGTTTCATGCGGGTTTTTTTTAACTTCTCAAACATGTATAATGTGTTTCACACATGCAACATATAGTGCAATCCCGTTTAGACATTAATTGCATATAAACCATGCATTGTTTGTAATTGAAGAATCTATCGATCACCAATATTGATAAACTATATAACATTACACGTGTGCCCAAATTCAAATGAATATGCAGGTTTGATACACCAATTTGCGTTATGATATTATCGATGTTGTGATCTCTAGTTTAAATATTTGAATCCCCTTTAATCCAGATATTCGTCTCATATAGCTATCACTCATGCTTATATAGGACTATCTCTCTGGACCTATATGTGTTCATCGTCTCTCAGGTATCTCTCGTGCTAACTGTATGTCCACAATGATCTTTTATCTTCGTAACACACTGAAAGTACTCTCTCCCTCGACCTTCATCGCTCTATCTCTCTCTAAGTATATCTTGCTCCCTGCTATGTGTCTCTAACTATGATTCTCCATGTGGAATCTCTTTCTCTCACCCAAACACAAAACTTTGTCTCCTGGGGTCTCATTTCTCTCTACTATTCCCATGTGTGCCACTCGCACACCCCTCATATAGAGATGTCTTTCGCTCCTAAGATATGAGAACCTACGACTCTTCCTCTTCAATATCTCTTTCACACACACAAACATAAACTCTGTCTCCCAGGGTCTCATATTTCTCCATTGTTCTCTTGTATGTCGCTCACACAGACCCTCTCTCCCTAGAGATATCTTGCGTTCCCTCATATGTCTCTCTAGCTATCACTCTCGTTGTGAAATACCTTTCTCTGTCACAGACACAAAACTCCGTCTCTCTGGATCTCGTTTCTCTCTGATATCTGTTTGTATGTGACTCACATGCACCCTCTCTCTATCTCTCTCACACCCACACACATAACCCAGCCTTCTGATCCACTTGACTCCTATCTCTAACTCACACTAGCTCGCATCTTTATCTTTCTATTTATCTGTTTCTCCATCAACCTTCTTTCTCGCCCTCACTCTTGATTCCTATCACGCACACTACATATGTTTCTCTCTACATGCAGTCAAGTGCCCTCTCACACACATATATAACTTCACCCTTTGAACCACCCGACGGTCATCTCCAACACCCAAACTAACGGATGTCCCTCTAGCTAGCATCTCCATCTCTGTATCTATCTGTAGTTTATCCATCAACATTTCTTTCTCGCACGGAGTCTTGCTTCCTATCACCCACACTATATGTCTCTCCATACATATGCATTTATAGGTTAATCTCTTTTGCACAATCGTTCGCCTCACCCCTCTGCTCGCCATAGATGCATGCTCCAGCCCACGCCACTATCTCTTAAAGACAAAAACACATGCTCAATTGTCGGGCCTTCTTCCCTGCATTCTCACATGCATGCATATTGTCATACCGATCCGTCTCTCCCATGTTGTTGATATTATGACGTATACATGTATACCTCTCACACATGCACGTTCAAGGTCTCTATGTCTCCATACGTAGTTAATTACCCTCAATCCTAATGCCACATCGAATCGTTCTCCTCTTTTGTGCACATAACTTCCACTTTGGATGGGTAAAACACACACTCACACTTAATAATCTCCTTCTAGCTACCCCCCACGCCCCTCTCACTTCCCCTATATCCCCAAACCAATAAGACCATACCTTTGTTTAATTCCGCCTACATGCACCATCGATATATAGTAGTCTTCCTCGGTGTCTCTCGAACAAACACGTTCTCTCGATGTCGATTCCTCTCATGCGCACGCAGCTTCTCTTCCTTCTCTACGAGCATTTTCTCTCTCGCACCCCATCGTTGGTGGCCTCTGCCATACACATCACCTCTCTATGATGAAGCCATGCACACTTAAATTACATCCGCCACAGAGGACCCCGCGACACACAAACACACACACACACACACACACACACACACACACACACGCACGCACGCACACCCCCCACCCACACACACACAAGAAGACTCCATCTCTCTCTCTCACACACACACAAACACACACACATGCACGCACCCAACCCACACACACACACTTAGACTCCATCTCTCTCTCTCTCACACACACACACACAAACTAAGACTCCATCTCTCTATCCTCTCTCTCTCTCTCTCTCTCTCTCTCTCTCCCACACACACACACACACACCCCACACACACACACTAAGACTCCATCTCACACACACATGCTCTAGGCGGAGCATTTGTTCCTACCACCCTTCATCCAACCTTACCCGTATGATAAACAATCACCTTTATTTACTTGCATAACATGGACAAATTCCACTTTACTTTAGTAGTCAGCAAACTTATCATCTGTACCCTTATAAAAAAACGAGTTGGCGATGATGGTGTGCCTGCCATCTTGTAATACAGCCCGTATGATCTATATCTGACGGATAGAAAGCAAAATATGATAATTTTCAAAAGATACCCGCACCTCTCTCCACATCATTATCTCCCGCAACCTCATTGCTCAACAATTAAAGAAGGAATAAGTCTCTGGAACAATCTAGAATGCATGGTGGCCGCCGCCGCCTGCCGGCGCCGTCCATCACCATGCCTCCGCCCATTCCGACCACCAGTCACCACCACGCTCCACTCCTCCTCGCCTTTTCTCTCATCTTTCATTTTTTCGATGACATTCTTGAGATACCAGTTTTCCGATAAAATTCTCAAGATATCATTAGTTTTTACACATGGGATTACTCCTGCATGGGTCAATCACAACATGTGTTTTGTAAAAAAAATGCATATTGATGTTCCGTGCAATGCACGAGAATCTTGCTTGTAATTATATAGCATAAATCACGAGCAGGAAGTGACATTTTTGGACACAACCACATTAACATGGCCACGTAAATCACTAGCTAAAGTAAATACCATTATACTTATATCCCGATGCAAAAGGTTGAGTACATGTCCGAAGAGTAGAGTCGCACATGCACTCATGTCTCTCGAATCTCTCTCTCACACACACACCAGCGACGTGTCACCCACTTAAGGAGACACGAGTATGTTACAATTTGTGCACCAGCGGTACCGTGATGTTGCGCATTTATTTAAGCGGGCGACCCAAACAATAGCTGCATTCATTCCCATCCGCCGCCTCTTCTCTGGTCGCCGTCGCCCGTAGCCATGGGACGGCGAAGGTAACAACATCGCCATACTCCCGAGCGGCGCTTTAATATAAATTTTAGTGGTCATGCATGCATCTTTTGTGCTAGCACTCCCATATAAGGTTTGACGGTTGCTTCCATTGACGTCTTGTGGCGGTGGAAGAGGAAGGAGAAGGAAGCGGGCTGTGGAGTAACATTTTTACCACAATTTCTTACTGGCCTGAGTGCAATAATTGAGTAGTTTTGCAAACTACGATTACTACACAAACGGTTCAAAACCTATACTCCCTTGCCAGCGCGCTTCCCGCATGAAACGGTCAGCGTCATACAGGCGTCGATGCCGCATTAATGCCGGCAGTGGAGGCGACCTCTCACTGGCGCCCGGCATTGAAGTGGTGTGACGGCCGAGAGCGCCGCTTCCGGTGCACGCGATCGCTCCAGCGTCGAGACTGGCCATAGGCCCTCTTTGGATCCATGGGTTAGAGTTAGTTTGAGCTAGTTGGGGCTCAAATAGCCCTAAAGTATCCAAGCATGAGGGTTTAAATTGGAGCAAGTTGCACGAACCCACCAAAAAAACTACCCCACCCAAGAGGTGCTAGCGGAGATAGTTCTCATTGGGACCACTAAAAATCACTTTTCTCTCTCCATGAAGTGCATTTATTGTCAATCTAAACCTGTCACCCAAACACCTCTTTGGCTCTGATTAGTTCAGGTTTAGTCATGAGTTAGTATAACCTCTAACTAAGTTAGAGTATCAAGCAGAGCAGTATAGGACATGCAAGTTGCTCAAAGCATACGAGCAAATTCGCACATGAAAGGATTTTTTTTTGAAAGCGGACGTGAAAGGAATTTTTTAGAATGCTCTTGGCATGTCGCTAACATGTGATAGTTAACCGACCTCAATAGGCGGCGAAGCAGTGAGCCGCGCACTTTGATAGAGATGAGGAGGGAGAAGCGATATAAGCTGCTGGATTACTAGAGATAGGTGTCGCACGGAAGCCAAGAGATATGGTGATAGCGTGGGTTAGCCATGTACTAGTATGATGTAACTACACTAGGCTGCCGTGTTTCATACTCTTCCAGTCCACTGTGGAGATGATTGGTTAATTTTATATCGCTGAATAATATTAAATATTATGAGTGCATACGCTCCACCACGAGGTTCCTTGCTCCTTCTCGGTTGTCCGAAATCTATGTTCTTCCACTCTGTTTTTTTTACGTGAGCTTTGTTCATCCTTTTGCCAACACGCGAGACATCTAGCATCAAGGTGCACGTGTTATGCAAGGATCGTTCCATCTATATGAAGAACACGTGGGACTGGAACTACGAGACGGACATGTACCCAGGAGTGGACGTACGAACCTGAGTAATGTAGCGCAGTAAGTGAAGTAGAAAGGCACAAATGGTATGAACATGCATGGCATATAAGGTGTGTTTGGTTGCGTTCTCGTCTCAGCATAGTTGTTCCCTCTTCATGCATGCTCAACTCAACACACTTCTTCATGCATGCTTCTAGTGTATTTGTGCTAAACTAGTGTGGACTCATGCACCCTCCATACACTCTACCAAACACCCAAAAGTAGGTCGAGAAGGGAACTCTTGGGCGACATTTGTCTCTTACTACATACTACCACTAAATGTTGTACGTGCAATGCACGGTGATGTTATGGAGTACGTGCCTAAGTACTCTACTACTACTGTATTAGTTGGAGGCACATATTAACTTTTATATTTGTTTACGTGTATGCCCCGAGACCTTCCAACTAGACGTGTCTTTCTCTCCAGGTTGCACTTTGTATTGTTCATACCACTAAGTACTACTATGTGTGGTCTCCGAACCAGAAGTGGAAGAAGTGGAGACGCTCTACCACGCTGTTTGTTTTTACGTCGGGCTCTACCATGCTGTTCATGTCCCACTCCTTTCGCTGACGTGTGGGACATCCAGCACGTGCCGTGTTTGGCACCCTTCGTCGTAAGAGTTGAAATGCTAGCATTCATCAGAAATAAAAAATAATTATAAATCGGCAGTGATACTATTTTTCTTGTGAACCAATCAGCAGTCATACTATATCACGTGGTTTCCTTGCTCCTCGATATCGTAAAGAATACTTCCGTTCGCCAACATGTGGGACGTCGACCATCCTGGTTCACTTGCCATGCACGCAGAACTCCAAGGGAGAGTCACCCAGGTCGTCGCGCCGCAGTAACAATGACTAATGAGCCGTCAAATCACAGGCCCACTTCCTACTTTAAAGTTGCTCGGACGAAGGAACCATCATGACTTCTTTGAATTCCGCTTCTTGAAGAAAACTACTGTACCAGCGATCTTCGCTAGCTCTGATATTACTCCAATAGAGGCCTCCTTTCGTTCACAGGATAGGAATATGAAAAACATAGGAAGTGAGATGACATGCATCTCAATTCCTATAGAGAAAGAGATGACATTTGATCCTTAGGATAGGAATTTTTCCATTTAGTCTAGGCTAATGTACGGGTAATTTGCTCTAAAAACTACAGTAGTAACTAGTAGTATTGGTACATGCGTGTACTCAGACACAGACACACACACTAACTACTAGTACTACTACTTTTCACATGCTGGCCAGACGCCGTTGTTCTCCTTCCCGGCTTTGTCAGCGACACCCCACCGTGCTTGGATCTTCGCCGACCTCTCCGCAGTGGCTCGTGCGTCCTTTTCTTTCTTGCGGTGGCGGGCCTCTCTTTTCTTGAGTGCTTTGTGACTTTTCCGCTCCCTCTATGCGGCTTTGGCCGCCTCTTGCTCTACCGCCCATTCGGCCTTGTCATCTTCAAATTCGTCCCACATAGTTTTGAGGTCGCGAGCGGCGATGAACTCGGCACGGCGGGATGCCATCGCCTCCCTACCATTTTGTGTGTGGTCGTGGGTGGCGAGGAACTCGGCGCGGCGGGATGCCATTGCTGCCTTACCGGTTAGTGTGCAGTGCGGTGGCATGAACGACGCTTGGTGAGAGCTCTGGGGTGGAGTGGCCGGACAACCGTATAGTGCATTGGTTTGTCAAGAGCTCAAGGACAGAAGACAAAGAAAATTAGGATTCCCCTTCAATCCTGGTCATTTATTACCGAGTAAAATGCATTGGCGGTCATGAACTTGTCTTGATAGCTCACTTTGATCATTGTATATGAGATATGGTGATTATATGGTCACTGGCTCAGCGTATAGCTCCGTATTTGTATGGTTGACCAGTCAAACAGTCTGCATGCGCCTCATCAGCTCGTGTTCTTTATCTATCTACGCGGGCCTACCTGCGAATGGAGAAAGAAATACTGTAAAAACCAAAATTATGCGTATGTGGGGAATCAAACCACGGACTCGTCGCTGCAACGCACCCTCGTCAGCCAAATGAAAATGAAATACTTCGCGTCAGACACTTACGCTGTCAAAGCATGCTAATGCATGCATGTCGCCCTATAAATCAAAGTCCTGCTCATGGCGCAACGCAAACAGCGAGCCCATCACCTGCGCGCCCCAGCAGTGCCTGACATTACTATTTAGACGTTTGATGGAGGCCTACGGGAACGCCGAGCATGTATTCACCTGGCTCAACACCAACGGTCATACTCGGACCGCCTTGCTCATGTATATCGTCCATCACAACAACAATCTATAAAACATCCTAAGCTAGAGAGGGTACTATGGTAGTATGGTATGGAGTACTCCCTCCGGTCCTTTATTCCCTGCGTATAAGCTCTGATCCGAATACCAAGGAGAGCCACGATCGTACTATTTTGGACGAGTTTACCCCTCTAGTTGCATGCGAAGCGGCACACTTTTTCAATCCCTGCATGTAACCGATTGGGTCGCCATTTTTCTCTCCCGAGGTGCACATCATGGACCCCATGCATGGCAGGCTGGATTGGTTGGCTTCTACATGCAAGCGCGTAATTAATGCGGCAGAGGACCTGATTACTGCGCAGAAGCGGGGCACGATGGGAAACTGAAGCGAGATAAGGGGAATGCGCAGACTAATACGGGCAAAACAGAAAAAAAATATGCGGAAAGAAAAAAGGACCGGAGGGAGTATGTACTATCGTGAGCGACCGATCTTAGTGCCACTTCACACGAAACCCCTTCAATCGCTAGCACGCACTTCCCACCTGAAAACGGTCACCGTCTCTCCAGAATGTCAATGCCGCATTCACCGGACTTAACTGCAGGTGCAATTGGTGTGTCACTGACAAGCAGGCCAGACGCCCGTTGGGCCCACATGTCAGTAACCCAAACAGATCTCTGATTAAGTCATCAAGCAGCGTCGCATTCACGCTGATGAACCTACTCCGGCGCCCGTTGTCCATCATGCGCGCGGCTCATTGCCATTCGCCGCTATATTAACTTGATCCCCAGCTCTCAGCCATAGCCAAAGACCCACACTTATTATCCTCCGGTCCCTTCATACATCGGCACCACTTCAACCATGGCCTCTGGCGCTCAAAGCTCTCTTGGGCGTATTATCGCGAGGAGCGAGCGAGGACATCGGCGGCTCCGCTCGGGCGTGCTCAAAAGCTCTCTTGATGTCTTGTCGCGAGGAGCAAACGAAGAGATCGCAGGCAACCCCCCGGCCGCCCTCCGCCGCCCGACCCGGCTTGGCCAGCGCGTCTTGGGCACAGCCGGCAGCGAGGAAGAGTAGTACGGTAGGTCGCCGCCGCTCTGGTCCCGGAAGGCCACCGCTTCTCCACTCGGTCGGCGCCAAGCTTGGTGGGGTAAACATCGGCGGCCGATTAGCCGCTTGACGCGGCGTGGGCGGAAATCTTGAAACCTTGTGCTCCGGCGGAGGAGGAGGTTATCGAGCGAGATGAGGAGGAGGCAAAGAAATGGCTGGCTTTCTCGGGTTCATGGCCGGACATGGTGGTCGGGCGCCGGCGATCGTTTAGATTAGGTTTACAGTAGGTTTAATACGGTTTGTGCGAAATATGTAATGAATTTCATCCAGTTTGTAGGAAAAGATTTCAAAATGTAATGAATTCAATCCGGTTAATTTCATACGGTTAATTTGAAATTTGCTTTGTTTGCACGAATTTCGTCCGGTTAGTTCATATAGTTGTCGAAAGGTATGCGGGCAGCATCGGATGGCATCCATCAGTGTCCTCGAACAGATGTTGGTGTAAATTTGTGGGCCAGCGCTGGAGATGCCCTAACTATCATGCTATAATCGCTAACAATCCTCCATTATTCGGCAGGGAACACTTATCCCTCGATCAAAATCAGATCCACAGTTTTCGCACTCCTCCCGCGTAAGAGTGTAAACTCTTGTTTACATAAAAATGGAGCAAGTGGACGGCACTGTAGCACGTCATATCACTCGAACTAGCCCGCCTAACGAGCGGGAAAGCACCGCCCTCGTCATTTTGTTCTGGATTTCTATCGATCGATCGCACGAAAATGTTACGCTTCGCAAGTTCTAAAGGAAAAGGCGGCACACTTATGACTCGTACGCGTCGCAACCCCGACAGTCCGGCTCGCACGCTGCTCACCAGAGGGGACACGCGTTGTCTTGCAATTTCACTAACATGTGGGACCATAATCGAAAAAACCGTCGATAGCCGAAATCTAATCGCTCGGCGGACGTCGGCTGAGAAGAGAGAAACGGGGGAGGGAGAAGAGATCGCCCGCCCGTCGCGCGCGGACTCAAAGAAATATATGGTGATAATGTGAGGTGGGCCATGCTAGAGTCCGGACCACTTCCGGAGCCCACTCTCACCGCCCTGGCCCCTCAAGACGCCAGCTGCCCGCTGCATGCATAGCAAGTAGTCCCCGCTTATGTGGAGGAGAGAGAGGCATTGACAAAGTCAAGGAGTAACAGTGGATACAATAGCTTTCATCAAAAATAAACAATGAATACTCGTTGCTCATCCTCTATATCGGAAAGAATACTTTCATTCACCGACATGTGGGACGTTGACCATCCTGGTCCACCTGCCATGCACAAAATTATCCTGGTCTACCCCGATCGTATCGCAGGCCCAACCTTTACCACTGTAAGTTGTTCGGATGAAGGAACCATCATGACTTCGTTGAATTCTGCTTCTTCAAGAAAACTTACTGTACCCGCAATATTGCTACCACACGCGAAGATTGGACGGCACTGTACCACGTCATTGTTGGGGAACTTAGCAGAAATTCAAAAATTTCTACGCATCACCAAGATCAATCTATGGTGATTCTAGAAACAAGAGAGGGAAGTGCATCTTCATACCCTTGAAGATCGCGATGCGGAAGCGTTACAAGAACGCGGATGAGGGAGTCGTACTCGCGGCGATTCAAATCGCGGAAGATCCGATCTAACGCCGAACGGACGGCACCTCCGCGTTCAACACACGTACAGCCCGGGGACGTCTCCTCCTTGATCCAGTGAGGGGAGAGGAGAAGTTGAGGGAGAGCTCCGGCAGCACGATGGCGTGGTGGTGGAGCTTGCAGTTCTCTGGCAAGGCTTCGCCAAGCACTACTGAGGAGGAGGTGGAGTTGGAGAGGGGGAGGGTTGCGCCAGGGGCAAGGGGTGAAGCTCCCATGCACCTCCCCACTATATATACGGGTGGAGGGGGCTGGTTTCTTTCCCTCCAAATCCATTGGGGTGTTGGCAAAGGTGGGAGGAAAGAAATCCCATCATTTCCTTCCCCACCGATTGTTATCCCCCCTTTTTAGGGATCTTGATCTTATCCCTTCGGGATATGATCTTATTCCTTCTAAGGGGGGATCTTGGTGCGCCTTAACCAGGGGTGTGGGACCTTGCTCCCACTACCCACGTTCATGTGGGTCAACCCATGCAGGTGGGCCCCACTTCGGAACCTTCTAGAACCTTCCCGGTACAATACCGAAAAATCCCGAACAATTTCCGGTGGCCAAAATAAGACTTCCCACATATAAATCTTTTACCTCCGGACCATTCCGGAACTCCTCGTGGCGTCCGGGATCTCATCCGGGACTCCGAACAACATTCGGTAGCTGCACACTAATTCCCATAACAACTCTAGCGTCACCGAACCTTAAGTGTGTAGACCCTATGGGTTTGGGAATCATGCAGACATGACCGAGACAGCTCTCTGGCCAATAACCAACAGTAGGATCTGGATACCCATGTTGGCTCCCACATGTTCCACGATGGTCTCATCGGATGAACCACGATGTCAAGGATTCAAGCAATCCCGTATATAATTCCCTTTGTCAATCGGTACGTTACTTGCCCGAGATTCGACCGTCGGTATCCCAATACATCATTCAATCTCGTTACCGACAAGTCACTTTACTCGTTCCGTAATGCATGATCCTGTGACTAACTACTTAGTCACATTGATATCATTATGATGATGCATTACCGAGTGGGCCCAGAGATACCTCTCCGTCACACGGAGTGACAAATCCATCTCGATTCGTACCAACCAATGTACACTTTCGGAGATACCCGTAGTGCACCTTTATAGCCACCCGATTCGTTGTGACGTTTGGCACACCAAAGCATTCCTATGGTATCCGGGAGTTGCACAATCTCATGGTCTAAGGAAATGATACTTGACATTAGAAAAGCTTTTAGCAAACGAACTACACGATCTTGTGCTATGCTTAGGATTGGGTCTTGTCCATCACATCATTCTCCTAATGATGTGATCCCATTATCAATGAGATCCAATGTCCATGGTCAGGAAACCATAACCATCTATTGATCAACGATCTAGTCAACTAGAGGCTCACTAGGGACATGTTGTGGTCTATGTATTCACACATGTATTACGGTTTCCTGTTAATACAATCATAGCATGAACAATAGACAATTATCATGAACAAGGAAATATAATAATAACCATTTTATTATTTCCTCTTGGGCATATTTCCAACAGTCTCCCACTTGCACTAGAGTCAATAATCTAGTTCACATCACTATGTGATTGTAATGAATCCAACACCCATTGGGTTTGATCATATCTCGCTTATGAGAGGTTATTAGTCAGCAGTGCAGATCTTTCAGATCTGTGTGTGCTTTACAAATCTTTATGTCATCTCCTAGATGCAGCTACCACGCGCTATTTGGAACTATTCCAAATAACCGCTCTACTATACGAATCCGGTCTATTACTCAGAGTCATCAAGATTAGTGTCAAAGTTTGCATCGGCATAACCCTTTACGACGAACTCTTTTACCACCTCCATAAATGAGAAAATTCCTTAGTCCACTAGTTACTAAGGATAACCTTGACCGCTGTCCTATGATCCATTCCTGGATCACTCTTGTACCCCTTGACTGACTCATGGCAAGGCACACTTTATGTGCGGTACACAGCATAGCATACTATGGAGCCTACGTCTAAAACATAGGGGACGACCTTCGTCCTTTCTCTATCTTCTGCCGTGGTCAGGTCTTGAGTCTTACTCAATACTCACACCTTATAACACAGCCAAGAACTCCTTCTTTGCCGATCTATTTTGAACTCCTTCAAAATCTTGTCACGGTGCGTACTCATTTGAAAGTACTATCAAGCAATATTGATCTATCCTTATAGATCTTGATGCTCAATGTTCAAGTAGATTAATCCATGTTTTCCACTAAAAAACACTTTTCAAATAACCCTATATGCTTTCCAGAAATTCTACATCATTTCCGATCAACAATATGTCAACAACATATACTCATCAAAAATGCTATAGTGCTCCCACTCACTTCTTTGGAAATACAAGTTTCTCATAAACTTTGTATAAACCCAAAATCTTTGATCATCTCATCAAAGCGTATATTCCAACTCCGAGATGCTTACTCCAGTCCTTAGAAGGACTGCTGGAGCTTTGCATACTTGTTAGCATCTTTTAGGATTGACAAAACCTTCTAGTTGTATGACATACAACCTTTCCTCAAGAAAATCATTGAGGAAACAATGTTTTGACATCCTATATGCAAGATTTCATAAATAATATAGGACCTGCTAATATAATTTCAACATACTCTTAGCATCGCTACGAGTGAGAAAGTCTCAACGTAGTCAACTCCTTGAACTTGTCGAAAAACATCTTAGCGACAAGTCGAGCTTTCTTAATGGTGACTGTCGGTGTC
The DNA here is from genome assembly GCA_021605205.1 of Aegilops longissima. Lineage (NCBI taxonomy): Eukaryota > Viridiplantae > Streptophyta > Magnoliopsida > Poales > Poaceae > Aegilops > Aegilops longissima. The sequence continues at coordinate 146,046,276 of CM038677.1, read as the reverse complement.
AAAACCGGCGGATCTCGGGTAGGGGGTCCCGATCTGTGCGTCAAGGCTGATGGTAATAGGAATCAAGGGACACAAATGTATACCCAGGTTCGGGCCCTCTCGATGGAGGTAAAACCCTACTTCCTGCTTGATTAATATTGAAGATATGGGTAGTACAAGAGTAGATCTACCACGAGATCGTAGAGGCTAAACCCTAAGAGCTAGCCTATGATGGTATGATTGTAATTGTGATCGGCCTTCTAAGGACCAACCTCTCCGGTTTATATAGACACCGGAGAGGGCTAGGGTTTACATGGAGTCGGTTACAAGGAAGGAAACACAATATCCGGATCGCCAAGCTTGCCTTCCACGCCAAGGAGAGTCCCATCCAGACACGGGACGAAGTCTTGAGTCTTGTATCTTCACGCTTCAATAGTCTGGACGTTGCACACAGTCCGGCTGTCCGGATACCCCCTTATCCAGGACTCCCTCAGTAGCCCCTGAACCAGGCTTCAATGACGATGAGTCCGGCGCGCAGTCTTGTCTTCGGCATTGCAAGGCGGGTTCCATCTCCGAATAATCCAAAGTACCCGTTACGACGAATAGTGTCCGGCATCCCATCAATGTTGTACTCCTCGGCTTCAGTGTCTCAATAATGACCATCTCCACATGTCGAGTGAATGCAAAGAGTCGAGGCATCTTTGCATTTGCCACCCTCAATCCTCCGGGCTGACCGTCTATTTGAAGGGACGGGGATTCTCAGATCCAAACCTCACTCTCCCTCCCTGAGCTAGCATCCAACAGAGCGCTCCGCAAAAAACCATTCCAACATGGCCGGCCGTCGCAGCTCTTCTGCTCGCCCTCCTTGTTCCAAGTCGGGGGATTGGGGAGAGTGTTCAGTTCCTCATAGCCGTTTGATAGAGTTACAAACCCAAGGGTTTCTCCCACCGGCGTTCATGGTCCCTGTTCGAGCCGGAATAGCCACTTATGACGGAGGGGAACAAGCGGAGGGATCTCCAAATCCATCTCCAGAGGAGCGAATATGCCTCATCCCGCATCTGCTGAGGGGCGTCGGGTTTCCCATCCACCCGTTTCTTCGCGGACTCCTGGAGTTCTACGGTCTCCAGTTGCACAACCTCACCCATGCCTCCATTTTGCATATAGCGGGGTACGTCGCCCTTTGCGAGCTGTTTTTAGGTTGCGAACCACACTTCGGATTATGGAGGAAGCTGATCTGCCTTGTCCCCCGTACCCAGGGAGAATCCCTATGTCAAGTGGGCAGGGCCAAAGTATGGCGCATTGCCGAGACCGGATACCTGTCCGGCACTCCTAAGAAGGCACCAAAAAACTGGCCTTCAGAGTGGTTTTACATTGATGACGTTCCACTTTCGGATCCAGTCCGGACAGGTCTCCCCAAGTTCAGTAATGCCCCGCCGAGGGCACGCCTAAGCTGGCGCCCCCGATGCCCTCAAGAAGAGGATACGAGGGAAATACACTTCCTGATGAGCAGGATAAAGTTACTGGCCAAATCCGGACTGACGATAGTCGAGGTCATGGCAATATGCATAAGGCGGGGAGTGCAACCGCTTCAATATCGGGGGAAGCCCATGTGGCACTTCAACGGGGAAGACGACGCCACCTGCTGCGGCCGTAAGGGTCCGGACTCCGCCACTGCTTTGGCAAGGATTTTATCTGATTTATACAAAGGGGAAGAGGAGGAATTCCTTCGCATTAAAATGCGGGATGGATTCTCCATGTACAACCCCCCAGAATGGGTAATTCGTCATTCATTTCCCTGTTTTACTTAATTTAGCGTTCTTCTGCTAAGATTACCTGCATCGATGTTTCCGAGCAGGAACTGAGGAGGGCCGTGGAAGGAATCTTTAGCCCCAGCGCAGCGGAGGACCCGGAAGGGCCCTAGATCCAGGACTCAAAGGAGATCCGGATATTACCGTGGAGCTTGTCAACGGGGTATTCTAGCAAGCGAGCTAGGATGGTGCCTCAGTGGCCATTACGGCCGACTATCCCGGACTGCTCCCTGCGTCACGTGTAAGCCGAACTAAAAACCCTATCCTCCGAAGAGGACTCCCCTCAGGTATTATGATTTACCCTTGAGGAGTCGTGTTGTTTGCAGAGACGACGGCCGGAGCGCGGGGCCGAGCCCCTAGGGACTCGTCGGCCATAGGCGTCCGGATCGGGCAGGCTCAAGAGGAAGGTGGTGAGGGTTGACACACCGCTGCAAAGGTAAAGTAATAACCTGTCCTGCGATTATAGTATTTGAAATATGACAGCGCCCTTTGTATGCGGCGGGAAGAGAACAACGGACTATAACAGGGATCCGCCAATCACGCCTCCACCAGCCGGGTTCCAGAACCGGCTTCGAGGGCGGAGGCGGATACGGGGCCAGTACCGCATAGTTCTCCGACAAAGGATGCGGATATGTGTTCGGCCACGAACTCCGAAGTGGAGAGCGCCATGAATCACCGGCGTCGGAGGGCCGTGCTTCGGAACAACATCTTTTCCGAAGAGGCTTTTAGTGCCTTCAATTCGGCAGACGGATACGCCCGAGCTGCTCAAGGCGGGCTGTCCCAAGCAACGAACCAGTATACCAAAGATATACGGGTAAGAAATTTTGATGAGTATGTATAGCAGTAGCCCCTGAGACTTGAAATAGTTGTAACAATTGTTTGAAGGATCAATTTATGCACAGGTTCTTGTGGATAAGAATGAACAATTGGCTCGGGAGCTGGAGGAATGTAAGTCCCAGCTGAGGGACGCGGTTGCCAAGTTAGAGGAATCCCAGAAGGCCTCCTTTGGTAACATTTGTCTCAATTGTATGAAGATGCACCAGTTAGTAAATGGTTGGTATGACTAGTCTAACAGAAAATTCTGCAGACAATCCCGGGGTGAATCCGGAGGGCGTAACGGATGGTGACTCGTATCTTAAAAGGCAGCTAAAAGCTAGCGAGTGCATCCATACGCAAGTGAAGCAAGAGAAGAACAATCTTCAAGATGCCAATATTCGGCTGGACGTGGAATTAAAAGACGTCCGCGCTCAATTGGCGGACTCCGTGAAGGAGAACAAAAGGCTTCGACGTGGCATTTATGGTGAGTGCCCTGACGAACTGCATGATAGTTCGGCGAGGAAGTATATTGAAAGAATTTTGCTTGCAGGAATGTTAACGGGTCGCCCTGAAGAGGAGATGCCCTCATCTACAAGTGATTTACTGCAAGAACTTTCACAGTTGCATGAGAGAGCTCGGCGGGTGATGCATGGCGTTGCTCAGGCCTTGTGGCCATCGAGCCTCCTGCCGAATGGCATGGGAGAGCTTGCGGACCTGCTTCAAGGAGCCCGGCGGCGCTTCCGACTATGGAAGATATCAGCGTGCCGGCAAGGTGCAAGAGAAGCCTGGGCAATGGTGAAGACGCGCTACACCAAGCTGGACCCGAACCATATGGCCGAAGTAGGGCCGGCGGGGCCCGATGGGCAAGAAATTCCCGTAGGCCGCTAAGTATTCTCAATAGGATTGTAAGCTAGATAGTCTGTTGGATGGTATAGAGGAGGAATATAGTCAGTCCAAGTGACTATGTAATTTAATGGGCATAAGTAGCCCCTAGCCGGATTAAAATCATTTGTCATGGCGGACCTTTTCGCTTCAGCCCCCGGATCCTACAGTCCGGGGTGTGTCCGAATACCCGCTCAGTTATACAAAACGGGGGTATGCGTGGAGACCAGACATAGGGGTCATAAGTGCTTGAACAGACAAGTACCCAACTAGTTATGTTATATTACATGGATAGTAAGAAACATCTTCCAGGGAGAATAGTTCCGTTAGGGGTTCCTTTCCCTGGGTACGCATGCGGCAATGCACATGTCTGGGTTGCGAACGATGGCGCAGGATACAAGACTTCTAGGGATTTAGGTTGTAATAAACGAATACATCTTTTGTTCACCGATCGAATATTCTCTTAAGGAAACTAGCTTTCGGCTTCACCCAGTCTGAGGTACACATCCGGCTGAACCGGCAGTAACAATCGCAGAGGTGCTCCCCTTATGCCATAGCCGAATTAACGGGAACGTAGGGCATAAACACAAGAGCCAGGCAACATCTTAAGTCATATCGATGCATATAATGGTGGATAAAAGGCACATATGAAAAAGAAGCTCATATGTGATGGGAAAAAGCCATTTGAGTAATTATTTTTAGCTTCCGTGTAGGAAGCCCCCAGGTATTGCTTACACACATAGTGCGGCCGGAGTAATCCGGGAGTCGGCATTGTAGTAAGTACTTTGTGTGAAGAAAAAAAAGGGTCGAGAAAGGAAAAGTGGGGTGGAGCATAAGTAAAAGGGAGGGAGTAAGGAGACGAACTCTGAGTTCGGCATTAGGCGTAGAATCTCCAGAGTCTGGCCGCGTTCTATGGTTTCGGCTCAAGTCTGTTATCGGACACATTACGTAAGTGGTACGCTCCTCCGGTGAGGACTTTGTCAATGACGAAGGGACCTTCCCACTTGCATTTGAGTTTGTCCTTCTTCTTCTCCGGTAGGCGTAGAACTAGCTCGCCAATATTGTAAGTTTTGGCCCGCACTTCTCTTCTTTGATATCGGCGAGCCTGCTGCTAATAGAATGCGGAACGGGCTTTTGCGACATCGCGCTCCTCCTCCAGGGCATACAAGTTGTCCTGCCGATCTAACTCGGCTTCCTTCTCTTCGTACATGCGTACGCGTGGAAAATCATGTATTATGTCGCAAGGTAGTACTGCTTCCGCACCGTACACCATAAAAAATTGTGTGTATCCGGTGGTTCGATTCGGTGTGGTCCGCAGCCCCCAGAGTACAGAGTCGAGCTCCTCCACCCAATGCATATCCGATTCTGTTAGAGATCGCACTAGTATGGGTTTGATGCCGCTCATGATGAGACCGTTTTGCCCGTTTGACCTGGCCGTTTGTTTGGGGATGGTAGACGGACGCGTAGTCGAGCTTAATGCCCATTTTGCTGCACCAAGTTTTCACTTCATCAGCTGTGAAATTTGAGCCATTATCAGTGATGATGCTATGGGGGACACCGTATCGGTGTACGACCCCGGATATGAAGTCTATTACTGGTCCGGATTCGGCCGTTTTGACTGGTTTGCCTTCTATCCATTTGGTGAAGTTGTCCACCGTGACCAATAAGTATTTTTTCTTATGGCTTCCCCCTTTAAGAGGTCCAACCATATCCAGCCCCCAGACCGCGAAGGGCCAAGTTATGGGGATTGTTTCGAGAGCGGTAGGGGGCATATGACTCTGATTTGCGAAGATTTGGCAACCGACGCAATGTTGGACAAGGTCCTGTGCATCTGCTTGGGCCGTTGGCCAATAGAAGCCTGTACGGAAGGCCTTGCTGACTAGCGCTTGAGTCGCGGCGTGGTGTCCGCCCAGTCCGGCATGGATTTCAGCCAAGAGTTGTCGCCCTTCCTCTTCGGAGATGCACCTTTGGAGCACTCCGGTCGCACTTTTCTTATAGAGTTCCCCTTCATGGACTTTGTAAGCTTTAGAACGTCGGACAATGCAGCGTGCTTTATTTTGGTCTTGGAGGAGCTCCTGCCTATTTAGGTAGGCCAAGAAAGGCTTGGTCCACGGGGTGATTACGGCCATGATTTCGTGGGCTGAAGATGTTACTTTGGTGGCAGAGCCTCTGATTGTGTCTGATGGTTCGGAATCTGGGGGTGTGTTCAGATCCGTGCTAGTATTGCCGGAGTCCCCTTCCCATACTACGGATGGCTTGAACAACCTCTCCAAGAATATGTTAGGTGGGACAGGGTCGCGTTTAGCGCCGATGCGGGAGAGGATGTCCACCGCTTGATTTTTTTCTCGAGCCACATGGTGGAATTCGAGCCCCTCGAACCGAGCTGACATTTTGTGGACGACATTACGGTAGGCCGCCATTTTCAGATCTTTGGCATCAAAGTCTCCGTTTATTTTTGATATTGCAAGGTTCGAATCCCCGCGCACTTCCAGGCATTGGATGCCCATAGAGATTGCCATCCGAAGACCATGCAACAGAGCCTAATATTCGGCTGCATTGTTGGAGTCTGTGTATAATATTTGGAGGACATACTTAACTGTGTCTCCAGTGGGAGACGTCAGGAATACACCTGCTCCCAATCCGGCCAGCATTTTAGAGCCGTCGAAGTGCATGATCCAGTTGGAGTACGCGCCATACTCTTTAGGGAGTTTGGCTTCCGTCCATTCGGTGACAAAGTCAGCCAGTACTTGCGACTTGATGGCCCGCCGTGGTTTGTATATTATGTCGAACGGAAGGAGCTCGATAGCCCATTTAGCAATCCGACCCGTAGCGTCGTGGTTATTTATTATGTCATTGAGTGGTACTTCGGAGGCTACTGTAATTGAACACTCTTGAAAGTAGTGTCGCAGCTTCCGGGATGCCATGAAGACCGCGTATGCTATTTTTTGATAGTGTGGGTATCGGGATTTGCATGGAGTGTGGACGGTGGATACGTAATAAACTGGCTTTTGGAGCGGGAATTTGTATCCGTCAACCTCTCGTTCGACGACGAGCACTGCGCTTACAACTTGATGTGTTGCAGCTATGTACAGTAGCATAGGCTCGCCGATATTCGGCGCTGTTAGGACTGGATTACTGGCCAGTAAGGTCTTTATTTCATTGAGTCTGGCCGCGGCTGCATCCGTCCACGTGAAGTGTTCGGTGCGCTGAAGGAGGCGGTAAAGAGGTAATGCCTTTTCTCCTAACCTGGAGATAAACCGGCTCAAAGAGGCCACGCATCCGGCTAGTTTCTGGATGTGCTTGAGGTCTGTTGGTATAGCTAACTGCGATAGAGCTCGGATTTTCGCCGGATTCACTTCGATTCCTCTGTTGGAAACAATGAAGCCCAGCAGTTTCCCAGAGGGAATGCCGAAAACGCATTTTTTCGGATTCAACTTGATGTTGTATGTCCGGAGGTTATTGAAAGTAAGCCTCAAGTCATCTATTAGGGTTTCGATGTGTCTTGTTTTTATGACCACGTCGTCCACATATGCCTCCACTGTTTTGCCGATTTGTTTTTCCAGGCATGTTTGAATCATGCGTTGATAGGTTGCGCCGGCATTCTTAAGCCCGAAAGGAATAGTGTTGAAGCAAAAAGGGCCATATGGCGTTATGAAAGCTGTTGCAGCTTGGTCAAACTCTGCCATCTTTATCGATGGTATCCGGTATCGTCGAGAAAACCACATGAGTCGTGTCCAGCTGTGGCATCGATGATTTGATCGATGTGAGGGAGGGGAAAGGGATCCTTGGGGCAAGCCTTGTTGAGGTCTTTGAAGTCGACACATAGGCACCAGGATTTGTCCTTTTTTGGTACCATTACCAAGTTTGCCAGCCAATCCGGATGTTTAATATCTATGATGAATCCGGCCTCAAGTAGATTGGCTAGCTCTTCCCCCATGGCTTGCCGTTTGGGCTCTGAAAACCGCCTTAGATTCTGCTTGACCGGTTGGTATCCTTTTAGTATATTGAGGCTGTGTTCGGCCAAATCACGCGGGATGCCCGGCATGTCCGATGGGTGCCAGGCGAAAATGTCCAAATTCCCGCGTAAAAAGTCTCGTAGTGCGGCGTCCATTACGGGGCTCAACTGTGTCCCGATGGAAGCTATCTTCATGGGGTCCGTTGGATGGACTTGGAATTTGACTATCTCGTCTGCGGGTTTAAATGAGGTGGACTTGGGTCGCTTGTCGAGTATCACGTCGTCCCTGTCCACGGTGGCCCATAGCGTTGTTAATTCTTCGGCTGCTAGGGCTTCGGATAATGCTTATAGGGCCAGCGCTGCGGTTTTGTTTTCGGCGTGAAGTGCGACGTCCAGATCACTGGCTAGAGTGATGATTCCATTGGGCCCGGGCATTTTAAGCTTCATGTACCCGTAATGGGGTATGGCTTGAAAGCTCGCAAACGCGTCCTGCCCTAAAACGGCGTGGTATCCGCTGCTAAAGGGGGCTACTTGGAATGTGATTTCTTCGGACCTATAATTTTCCGGGGTGCCGAATACCACGTCGAGTGTGATTTTTCCCGCACACCGCGCTTCCCGACTAGGGATGATTCCCCTGAAGGTGGTGCCGCTTTGCTCAATGCGGCTTTTATCAATTTCCATCTTGTTGAGCATTTCTTCATAGATCAAGTTTAATCCGCTTCCGCCGTCCATGAGTACTTTAGTGAGCCGTAAGCCGTCCACAATTGGGCTAAGGACCAGAGCGGCCGGTGAGCGGACAGTCTGGAATCAAGGTTCATCACTTGCATTGAAAGTTATAGCAGTGTCGTTCCAGAGGTTTATCTTTGCAACATGGAAAATTTCAGCGGAGCTTCGATGAGCTCGCTTGCGCCTATTATTTGAGGCGAAAGTCTCGAAGACTGTTAATACCGCATAGTGTTCCTTGGCGGAATATTGTTCTGCTTTATGGCTTGCAAGAAGGTCCTCGCCACTTTTTTGCAACCTGCCGGAGTATCCAACATGCTCTAAGGCTATGAGTTGGTGTGGTGTCCGGAGAGTTGTGGAGTTTACATGGTCCATTGAGCCATTCTTCCAATACGGTTCCCCGCCCCGGGGTGTGTTTTGGTTTCTTGGGGATAGGATCGGCCGACTTACGAGAGTTCGCCCGTTTAGTTCGGACAAAGGTCTTGGTGAGAGCCGTACTATCCCAAAATTCTGTATGGGTTTTCCAGGTGCTTTCAATCGCACAATAATTCTGTACTATGATTGCCAAATCCGTGAAGCGTACTATGTCACGACGGCTTATAGCATTAAGGAGTCCTTTGTCCGTGCAGTTTTTGCAGAAGAGTAAGACTACGTCCTCCTCACGGCAGCCCTTGACCTTGTTAAGCGCAAGGAGGAATCTGGCCTAGTAGCGATGTACAGTCTCCTGGGGCTCTTGCCTGATGCGGGAGAGACGGCTTATGTCCTGGTGGATGTTGTTAGCTGAATCCGGATTCTAATCCGATCTAACACCCAGGGGCGTGGGAGGTTCCGAGCTTGACAGCTTTGGATCCGGAGTGCCGCCCAATTTCTTCGGCCCAATGCCCGGTTCTAAGTCCAAGACTTGGGTCATGTCTTCCTTTGAGCGGACATTCGGCTCAAGGAGTCCGGTGATCCGGACATAGTTCGTCCTCAAAATCAAGGGGCGGTCCGTGTGTGGTTCCTCCACTACCGCTATCTCATGGGTGGCCGGCGGGGATCTAATGTCCCTATGGTCGGGTTTAAGCCCGATCCGGTCATAGTCCATAGCGACTCCCAGAGCGGCGATGCGATCCAAGAGCTCGTTAAGGGAGGAGAGCTCCATTGGATCTATCTGTTCGGCAAATTCTGGACTGACGCGAAGGTTACGATAGATGACTCGAGAGGCCATCGTCGGCGCTACCGCCGATGGGGCGGCCATGATAAAGCCGCCAAGTCGGAGAGTTTGGCCAATGGCCAGAGCTCCCTCCAAGGTAATGTTGTCATTGATGATATGACGAGCCATCGAGCCTTGCGGCGACGGCACAGAGGAACTCTCAATGAAAGCACCAATGTCGGTGTCAAAACCAGCGGATCTCGGGTAGGGGGTCCCGATCTGTGCGTCAAGGCTAATGGTAACAGGAAGCAAGGGACACAGATGTTTACCCAGGTTAGGGCCCTCTCGATGGAGGTAAAACCCTACTTCCTTCTTGATTAATATTGAAGATATGGGTAGTACAAGAGTAGATCTACCACGAGATCGTAGAGGCTAAACCCTAAGAGCTAGCCTATGATGGTATGATTGTAATTGTGATCGGCCTTCTAAGGACCAACCTATCCGGTTTATATAGACACCGGAGAGGGCTAGGGTTTACATGGAGTCGGTTACAAGGAAGGAAACACAATATCCGGATCGCCAAGCTTTCCTTCCACGCCAAGGAGAGTCCCATCCGGACACGGGCCGAAGTCTTGAGTCTTGTATCTTCACGCTTCAATAGTCCGGACGTTCTACACAGTCCGGCTGTCCGCATACCCCCTTATCCAGGACTCCCTTAGTGACACTTACCATCATTGTCCGTCTTCCCTTTTAAAATCCATCTGTACCCAATAGCCTTACGACCATCAAGTAGTTCTTCCAAAGTCTACACTTTGTTTTATACATGGATCCTCTCTCGGATTTTATGGCCTTGAGCCATTTGTCGGAATCCGGGCCCACCATCGCTTCTCCATAGCTCGTAGGTTCATTGTTGTCTAGCAACATGGCCTCCAAGACAGGATTACCGTACCACTCCGAAGCAGTACGCGTCCTTGTCGACCTACGAGGTTTGGTAGTGACTTGATCTGAAGTTTCATGATCACTATCATCAGCTTCCACTTCAACTGGTGTAGGCGCCACAGGAACAACTTCCTATGCCCTGCTACATATTGGTTGAAGTGATGGTTCAATAACCTCATCAAGTCTCCACCACCCTCCCACTCAATTCTTTCAAGAGAAACTTTTCCTTGAGAAAGGACCCGTTTCTAGAAACAATCACTTTTGCTTCCGGATCTGAAATAGGAGGTATACCCAACTGCTTTGGGTGTCCTATGAAGATACATTTATCTGCTTTCAATTTGAGCTTATCAGGCTAAAACTTTTCCACATAAGCTTCGCAGCCCCAAACTTTTAAGAAATGACAGCTTAGGTTTCTCTAAACCATAGTTCATACGCTGTCATCTCAACGGAATTACGTGGTTCCCTATTTGAAGTGAATGCGGTTGTCTCTAATGCCTAACCCATAAATGATAGTGGTAATTCGATAAGAGACATCATGGTATGCACCATATCCAATAGGGTGCAGTTATGATGTTCGGACACACCATCACACTATGGTGTTCCAGGAGGTATTAGTTGTGAAACAATTTCCACAATGTCTTAATTGTATACCAAACTCATAACTCAGATATTCATCTCTATGATCATATCATAGACATTTTATCCTCTTGTCACGATGATCTTCAACTTCACTCTGAAATTACTTGAACCTTTCAATAATTCAGACTTGTGTTTCATCAAGTAAATATACTCAACATATACTCAAATCATCTGTGAAGTAAGAACATAACGATATCCACTGCGTGCCTCAGCACTCATTGGACTGCACACATCAAAATGTATTACTTCCAACAAGTTGCTTTCTTGTTCCATCTTCTTTGAAAGCGAGGCTTTTCACATCTTGCCCATGTGGTATGATTTGCATGTCTCAAGTGATTCAAAATCAAGTGAGTCCAAATGATCCATCTGCATGGAGTTTCTTCATGCGTACATACTAATAGACATGGTTCGCATGTCTCAAACTTTTCAAAAAACGAGTGAATCCAAAAGATCCATCAACATGGAGCTTCTTCATGCGTTTTATACCAGTATGACTCAAATGTCAGTGCCACAAGTAGGTGGTACTATCATTACTATCTTATATCTTTTGGCATGAACATGTGTATCACTACGATCGAGATTCAATAAACCATTCATTTTAGGTGCAAGACCATTGAAGGTATTATTCAAATAAACAGAGTAACCATTATTCTCCTTAAATAAACAACCGTATTGCGATAAACATAATCCAATCATGTCTATGCTCAACGCAAACACCAAATAACAATTATTTAGGTTTAACACCAATCCCGATGGTAGAGGGAGCGTGCGATGTTTGATACCATCAACCTTGGAAATACTTCCAACACATATCATCACCTCACCTTCAGCTAGTCTCTGTTTATTCAGTAGCCTTTTATTTTGAGTTACTAACACTTAGCAACCGAACCGGTATCTATTACCCTGGTGCTACCAGGAGTACTAGTAAAGTACACATTAATATAATGTATATCCAATATACTTGTGTAGACCTTGCCAGCCTTCTCATCTACCAAGTATCTAGGGTAGTTCTGCTTCAGTGACCGTTCCCCTCATTACAGAAGCACTTAGTCTCGGGTTTGGGTTCAAACTTTGGGTTTCTTCACTAGAGCAGCAACTGATTTGCCGTTTCATGAAGTATCCCTTATTGCCCTTGCCCTTCTTGAAACTAGTGGTTTCACTAACCATCAACAATTGATGCTCCTTCTTGATTTACACTTTTGCGGTGTCAAACATCATGAATAGCTCAAGGATCGTCATATCTATCCCTGATATGTTATAGTTCATCACGAAGCTCTAGTAGCTTGGTGGCAATGACTTTGGAGAACCATCACTATCTCTTAAGGAAGATTAACTCCCACTCGATTCAAGTGATTGTAGTACTCCGAAAATCTGAGCACATGCTCAATGATTGAGCTTTTCTCCCTTAGTTTGCAGGCTTAAGAAACTCGTCAGAGGTCTCATACCTCTTGACATGGGCACGAGCCTGAAATCCCAATTCAGCCCTTTGAACATCTCATATGTTCATGACGTTTCAAAATCGTCTTGGCGCCTCAATTCTAAACCGTTTAACATTCTTGAACTATCACGTAGTCATCAAAACGTGTATGTCGGATGTTACATAACATCCATAGGCGATGTTAGAGGTTCAGACACACGGCGGTGCATTAAGGACATAAGCCTTCTGCGTAGCAATGAGGACAGTCCTTAGTTTACGGACCTAGTCCGCATAATTGCTACTATCAACTTTCAACTAAATTTTCTCTAGGAACATATCTAAAATAGTAGAACTAAAGCGCAAGTTACGACATAATTTGCAAAGTCCTTTTGACTATGTTCATGATAATTAAGTTCATCTAATTATTTAATGAACTCCCACTTAGATAGACATCCCTCTAGTCATCTAAGTGATACATGATCCGATTCAACTAGGCCGTGTCCAATCATCACGTGAGACGGACTAGTCATCATTGGTGAACATCTTCATGTTGATCGCATCTGCTATACGACTCATGTTTGACCTTTCGGTATCTTGTGTTCCGAGGCCATGTCTGTACATGCTAGGCTCGTCAAGTCAACCTAAGTGTTTTGCATGTGTAAATTTGGCTTACACCTGTTGTATGCGAACGTTAGAATCTATCACACCTGATCATCACGTGGTGCTTCGAAACAACGAACCTTCGCAACGATGCACAGTTAGGGGGAACACTTTCTTGAAATTTTAGCGAGGGGTCATCTTATTTATGCTATCGTCGTTCGAAGCAAATAAGATGTAGAAACATGATAAACATCACATGAAAATCATAGAGTGACATGATATGGCCAATATCATCTTGCGCCTTTGATCTCCATCTTCGAGGCGCGGCATGATCACCTTCGTCACCGGCATGACACCATGATCTCCATCATTGTGTCTTCATGAAGTTGTCTCGCCAACTATTACTTCTACTACTATGGCTAACGGTTAGCAATAAAGTAAAGTAATTACATGGCGTTCTGATTGACACGCGGGTCATACAATAAATTAAGGCAACTCCTATGGCTCCTGCCGGTTGTCATACTCATCGACATGCAAGTCGTGATTCCTATTACAAGAACATGATCAATCTCATACATCACATATCATTCATCACATTCTTTTGGCCATATCACATCACATAGCATACCCTGCAAAAACAAGTTAGACGTCCTCTAATTGTTGTTGCATGTTTTACGTGGCTGCTATGGGTTTCTAGCAAGAACGTTTCTTACCTACGCAAAAGCCACAATGGTGATATGTCAATTGCTATTTACCCTTCATAAGGACCCTTTTCATCGAATCCGATCCGACTAAAGTGGGAGAGACCGGCACCCGCTAGCCACCTTTATGCAACAAGTGCATGTCAGTCAGTGGAACCTGTCTCACGTAAGCGTACGTGTAAGGTCCGTCCGGGCCGCTTCATCCCACGATGCCGCCAAATAAATATAATACTAATAACGGTAAGCATATTGAACCAATGCCCACAACTACTTGTGTTCTACTCGTGCATAGAATCTACGCAATAGACCTAGCTCATGATGCCACTGTTGAACGTAGCAGAAATTCAAAATTTTCTGCGCATCACCAAGATCAATCTATGGAGATTCTAGCAACAAGAGAGGGAAGTGCATCTTCATACCCTTGAAGATCGCGATGCGGAAGCGTTACAAGAACACGGATGAGGGAGTCGTACTCGCGGCGATTCAAATCGCGGAAGATCTGATCTAACGCCGAACGGACGGCGCCTCCGCGTTGAACACACGTACAGCCCGGGGACGTCTCCTCCTTCTTGATCCAGCAAAGGGAGAGGATAAGTTGAGGGAGAGCTCCGGCAGCATGAAGGTGTGGTGGTGGAGCTTGCAGTTCTCCGGCAGGGCTTCGCCAAGCACTACTGAGGAGGAGGTGGAGTTGGAGAGGGGGAAGGGGAGGGCTGTGCCAGGGGCAAGGGTGAAGCTCCCATGCGCCTCCCCGCTATATATAGGGGTGGAGGGGGATGGTTTCTTGCCCTCCAAGTCCATTTTGGCATTGTAAAAGGTGGGAGGAAAGAAATCCCATCATTTCCTTCCCCACTGATTATTATCCCCCCTTTTTAGGGATCTTGATCTTATCCCTTCGGGATATGATCTTATTCCTTCTAAGGGGGGATCTTGGTGCGCCCCACTCCGTAACCTTCTAGAACCTTCCCGGTACAATACCGAAAAATCCTGAACAATTTCCATTGGCCAAAATAGGACTTCCCATATATAAATCTTTTACCTCCGCACCATTCCGGAACTCCTCGTCACATCCGGGATCTCATCCGGGACTCCGAAAACATTCGGTAGTTGCACATCAATTCCCATAACAACTCTAGCGTCACCGAACCTTAAGTGTGTAGACCCTACGGGTTCGGGAATCATGCAGACATGACCGAGACAGCTCTCTGGCCAATAACCAACAGCAGGATCTGGATACCCATGTTGGCTCCCACATGTTCCATGATGATCTCATCGGATGAACCACGATGTCAAGGATTCAAGCAATCCCGTATACAATTCCCTTTGTCAATCGGTACGTTACTTGCCCGAGATTCGATCGTCGGTATCCCAATACATCGTTCAATCTCGTTACCGGCAAGTCACTTTTCCGTAATGCATGATCCCGTGACTAACTACTTAGTCACATTGAGCTCATTATGATGATTCGTTACCGAGTGGGCCCAGAGATACCTCTCCGTCACACGGAGTGACAAATCCCAGTCTCGATTCGTGCCAACCCAACAGACACTTTCGGAGATACCCATAGTGCACCTTTATAGCCACCCAGTTACGTTGTGACGTTTGGCACACCCAAAGCATTCCTACGGTATCCGGGAGTTGCACAATCTCATGGTCTATGGAAATGATACTTGACATTAGAAAAGCTTTTAGCAAACGAACTACACGATCTTGTGCTATGCTTAGGATTGGGTCTTGTCCATCACATCATTCTCCTAATGATGTGATCCCATTATCAATGACATCCAATGTCCATGGTCAGGAAACCATAACCATCTATTGATCAACGAGCTAGTCAACTAGAGGCTCACTGGGGACATGTTGTGGTTTATGTATTCACACATGTATTTCGGTTTCCAGTTAATACAATTATAGCATGAACAATAGACAATTATCATGAACAAGGAAATATAATAATAACCATTTTATTATTGCCTCTAGGGCATATTTCCAACAGTCATATCACTGAAACCCACTAGGCCAAACTAGCCCGCCTAGGTCATCTATTTTGGAATGGAGGGAGTACGTCTCTGCACTGCTATGATTTTGTGTTGCACGTTCTGTGTACTTTTGCTACGATTTTCCTACCCTATAAACCAAATGAGGCCTGAATGTATGTCGACTATTGTCTGATCAATCGCTAAACCTACAATTTTAGGAGCTAGGGCTATTGGTCGATCGACGAGGGATAAGTATAAGCGTACCACAAGCTCATCAGCCCCAACGTTTCTCTTTGGTGAGTGTTTTGCAAGTACTATAGCTCGCACAGTAGCTAGCCTACTAACACCAAGAATCATCAAACAAGCCCTGCAGATATGATAAACAGTTCAAACTTACATCTAAGCATGCCATATATTACATCAAAAACTGGTGAGGATACATCTGTTTTCATAACTCGGACAGGGTTCGCATGATTCATCGCATGATTCACTATCAAACAAAAGTAGCAAGATCCGCCCAGACAAGACAGTGCACTAGCCCTAAGATGATTTGATAACACACATTATTCTGGTAACTAAACACAGGGCAATGCAAACTACCCTGAAGGATTAGCACGACCAACTATTTCTTGTCATCGATCTCTCGGGCAATGACCACAGCACGGACAGCGGCATGGGAATCGATTTACGGGCGATGTCCACAGGACTGACCGCGACATCGGAATCGATCTCTGGGGCGATGTCCATAGGATGGACAGTGGCATCGGAATCGATCTCCGGGGCGATGCCAACAGGACGGGCCACGACGTCGGAATCATCAAGGACAACCACCGACACCTGCACAACCCTAACATATTAGCAAGCACATTGCAAATAATCAAAAACCACAACTATGGTAATAAGCCATTATTGTTTACCTTGTGCAGCTCACCGGGGGATCTCATCCCTCCGGGGGCCATCTCCTCGTCCTCGATGGGGGCCATCACCTTGTCAGGGGAATACTGCTTCTCAACGGCAACTATCTCCTCGAACTCGGTCTTGAGCCTCACATAGGTGGCAATCAGAGTTCTGGGGTAGGCACAGTGGGGCCCTTGCTGTTCTTCCAACTTTCTTTGAGGAGTTAGTCATAACGTCCTCAACTCTTTGGCGGTGCTTGTTTCTTGGAGTTCTTCGTCTCCATGGGTTGGCCCGCCAACATGGTCAACTCGTTGGTCGGTGCTCGCTTCACGGAGATCATTGTCTCCAGTGGGTTGTCCGCGGCAACTCTTTGCCTAGTGCTCGAGGATCCATCAATGAACGACAAACAAAAAGCAATCGAAAAAACCACAATCGCAATGAAAGCGGGAAAAGAATAGGATGTGGAATCGGTCGGTGCTTCACAAAAGAAGATTATTGGAATGAAAATATAGCAGCATAACTGATTAGCCCACCTTTCCTTCGTCGGTACAGAAGAAAAATGGCGAAGTGAGTAGCACAGGTGAGGTTTTCTTCAAGAAAGGGAAGAAAGGGCTTGAGCAGCGTTCCAATGAAATGATGGTTGCTTCGTCCAGTCCAACTTGGAGGCCACCTTACCACTTCGCTGGTAAAGGTGTGGGTTTTGTGATATGACGGTCATGAGGGCCACACCGGGGTGACAGTGGGTCTCATTGTAGCACCTCGCTGTGATTTGGTGGATGGCACACGGGCCGGATGCTTTGAAATGTCCGCATGTAGATAGAGTGGCTAGTCATATAGGAGTGCTCAATATTGTGCAACGCGACCAAAGGCGGAGAGGAAAGCGAGAGAACTACGTAATTAATGCATGAGTTTAATTAGGGTAGTTTTGTAAAGTACGAGATCTGATACATTCCTCCAATGCAAAATGCCTTGGTTCATGAGATTTGAGATTTGAGCCCTATAAACCGGAAGGGAGGGGGTACTGCACATGGTGTAGTCTAGTCACTTGTTGAAATCTCTAGAAAGGCAAATACTCCTTTCCGGTTTACAGGTCTATACTATTCCCTCCGTCTAGGTGTGTAAATCATCTTACGAAAACCAAATAGTCCCAAAACACTTAGGCGCGGTGCATTAACTTCTACCTTGTTTCTTGTTTCTTGACATATCAACCAATAAGAGATGATAGGTGTGCATGCTTTTAATGACTTGCAATGGCTAGTTCATTGCATGGAATGTTATTAATTAGGAAATAAACATTGGTGACCCTAGGAGGAAATGGTGCTAAGCGCGTGGACCTATGCAGATTGAGTATCAACCAATGGATAATGGAGTTTAATTGTTAAACAATAGCATTTTTGTCTCATGTAAGAGCCTGGCTAGTACTCCAACGAACCGCACCACGCGAGCGTTCGCAACTGCCACGTTCGGTTTGCGCTTGGCTCTTCGCCTCTTCAAGAAGATGAACAATGATGTTACTCCTACTTCTACAGTATCGAATCCACTGGTTCATGTCCGTCCACCTCATGCGGGAGGGATAGCGTGTAGCGAAAGCTTCTACTTACTGCTCCTGCCTTTGCGTCTATGACAGGTGGGCCCAACAGGTGGTTGGCCCTCTGTCATGCAGCCAAAGGCAGTGTGCGATAAAACACCGAGCTCAATCCGCGAGGGAGAGGTCGTCGTAGTAATCAAATTTCTCGGTCTTGTATGAGTTGACGCGACACATCAAAGCACTGCACTCGATAAAAGCCTTTTTACACATTTCAAATGGGCTACTTCGTATGTAGGAGTAGACATATTCTGCTTCGTATGTAATCACTTGTTGCAATCTCTAAAAAGAATTATATTTGGTAACGGAGGGAGTACAGCGCATGCATGCATGCCGTGACTTTCCTTTTGATACTTGCATGTGTTGATTTGATGCACCTTGCCAAATTTTGACTATATATTTAACTAACCAAATTTTCATGCATGTCACAAAAAATTACGCGGCTGTTTGGATTGTGACTATGTCTGTCTTATGTTGGCACATTATTTTTCCCACATTTGCACACTTGCCTAACCTGAGTTGCTCAAATTGTTAGATACACTTTGGCTTGCCTAAGGGAATCTTGCCACAATTTTTGTGTCTATGACATGTGGGGTTCACTGCTAATAAAACAATTTCTTGTCTTAGGTCTGGCTAATAAAAAAGACTTATGTTTAGGAACGGAGGGAGTAGAAAATATAAATAATAATGCATGTTGGGGCAACCCACGTTTCCGCTAATTTTAGCCGTGGGCTTGTTCACAAATTTTACGAGGGGGTGGTTATTCATTTAATGGGGGGACTTGTAGTACCAGGCTTGAACGATATAAAGTGCGACCTGGCACACCGTAACACCACTTGGAACAAGCGGGTAGCTATCTCAAAAAACAATCAACAACTAAAAAACGCGACACGGCATGTAGTAGTACACAATTTTAAGCGATTGTTTTGATGGAGTGAAAAGGAAAACTACCCCACTACTTATATATAGGTCGGAGCCTCGCGCTTGCTTGCTAGGGTTGCTCTATTCACACTCTCATCCTCTCGGATCTAAACAAGATAGGGGTAGTAACACTGTCTTTCTCCTTCAAAAAACGGCTTTCTATCCTCACCGCTGGTTACAGATCCGGACGTATCCCCCTCCGCGGTGATGGGGAGGAGGGCAGCGTTTAGGCCGTCGTCGACAGCGAGGAGAGACCCACCGCCGACGCGCACCGTTATCTCTCTCGGCGGCGCTGCACGGAGGTCCTCCGATCCCTTCGTCGTTGCATGTGGGCGGATTCGGCCTCCTGCCGCCCACCTATCCACATCCCGACTTCCTTCAGGTATATCTTCGTTCGAAACCGCCTTAGCTCTACTTCCCAGCTCGCTACATTGCTGCATGTGCATCATTTTCTACCTGTCAGACCCTTTCGATCGGATGGTCCAACGTCACCTTTTTTTTTCTATTGTTAGAGGTAAAGCTACTTCATGGAGTCGAATCTTGTACTCCCTTCGTCCGAAAATACTTGTCATTGAAATAAAGTGGGGGTGGGGGGATTTAGTATGTACATCGGACTTGGTAAAAACAGGAAGGAAAGGGGATGAAAGTAGTACAGACTGGTCATCCAACCGGTCTCTTGGTCGAAAAGGGAAATATAGGGGTAACGTTGTACACAGTGGTATGACTAGGACTAGATTTGTTATCCACACATAGGACTACGTGGCTAGAGTAAACAAAAATGGGACCAACCCAGATATGTTTCTTGGATGTTTGTTTCTCGGGGCAACAAACTATGAATCACCACTTTATGCCCCTGTTTACGTACATGGTGTTGTACTGCTGGTGCACCCACTATCCCATGCCCTTATACCAAATATTTAGGCTCCGGACGGAATAAAGGGGCAGAAAACATAGGTCTTGATGAAAATAGAGGAATAGGAAAGGAATGTAGGTATAAAACTATGGAACAACGAACCGGAGGAAACTCTCAAGAGAATGTGTTTGGATGGACTACGAAATGTACAGATTTGTTTTTTTAGAGTAGCATGCTTGGCAGCATGAGATGCTATTTGTTTATTCAGCTGCACAGTGACTACTCTTGTTCTCACTTCACGTACCACACATAGGTTGATTTTTTATTCCGGCAAACACAGCACAACAACCTGTCTAACGCATGGCAGCGAGCGCCTGCCTCGGGCTTCCGCCCAAAAAATGAGTAGCGCGTGGATGTTTCTAATCCGATGGAATCAGTACTACCAAACCAGCGTTCCTATGAAACACTATTCACCTTTTCCTTGTTCCGAACGGTTGGAAGGGAAAGAATACCGTAGGAATTGTGTTCCTACAAAAATCCTGCACCAAACCTGTGAATCGAACGCAGCCTTAGTTGTTCTTAATATAATGTCCCTGGTAAAAATTAAGCCATGCCACTGTTTTTTCCTGTAATTGTTTGAGACTCTGACAATTTTAGCCAAATGTTTTTGCCTGTAATTGTTTGAGACTCTGACTGTTTCCTCTGTGCATTTTTGTGCAAACACGGATATCCAATTCACCCGGTTGCTGTTGTGACCTTTTGGTGCACTGCACAAAACTTTTCTTAAAAGAAGTGACTTTTGTGCTGTTTAACTGGAATGTCAGAATGGAACAGTTGGTTCATTTTGGTGGAACTGCACAAAGGGAGATCTGTGTTCCAATCCTCATCATCCATATTGGCGCCATAACCTTCCTTTAGGTAAGAATGATATTTAATGCATGTGTTCATCTCTATTTTCCGACTGCCATGAGAAAATAATGTTGTTTTTTACTAGTACACTTGTACTCCCTCACTGACAAAACCAATTCTGAATTAGAAGGCCAATCATGTACTTGGTTTCACCAACTGGTGAGGAGAAAGTGAAACAGAGCACGAAGAGGAAGAAGAAGAAGAATAAACAGTGCCAAGGCGATCTTGCTGAAGCCAGAGGCCTCAGTCGAGGCTATTCAAGGGCTCCGGCAATGACTACCTTACATGTGAGACGATCCTCCAGGGAGCCCTTCCACTTCTGCTCCCTCACTTAATTAATTAGGAGTACTTAAGTACCACTAATTTATTACTGCCTAATTTTCCTGTTGGAGTTAAACAAATCTTTAGTAGGACCCTATGTTGAATCATGTACGTGTGAATGTTTGTCTATGGAGGTGAATCATGTGGTGGAGCAGGGAGGGAATATTATTAGTGTCATGACATAATAGTGCTATTGTTTTGCATGTAAATTTATTGCCATTGGTCCAATGAGGCAATGTTTTGCGTATTGTCCATCATGAATTTGATGCTACTATTTGAGTGTCGGCGTTATGGGAACGGGGGTACCAAGACTTACCGGCCTGCGGCCTGCGGCGTGGCTCGGGGAGTGGCCCAGTACGGCCCATCTTCATCAACACATGCTCAAGACCCTCGCGAGGGGCCGAGCCTCGCGAGGCGGACGACAGGAGGCTTCCTCAAACACAGCCTCGTCAGGCTGGCTCGCGAGGAGGCAAAGAGATCAAGGCAGGGTACCTCACAAGGTGCCCATGACGCAAGCCATGACGACCGAGGCCGGGCGGGCGCCAGGCGGGCGCCGGCCTGTGCAGAGTCCTTGTTTCCTCTTTGGTGCAAAGGGGGCAAGCGCAGGCGAGAGTATCAAGCAAAGGCAACCATTTCGGTGCAACAAGACCTAGACAAGCAGAACGGCAGGATGGAGGTCATCGTGGAGCCCAAGCTGGCGTCACCGTCAGAGTCTTTGGCAGGCGAGGACCAACTTTGGTCAGGATAAGTGTAATAGATGTTCCCCTTAAAAACGGCCAATTGTTGGCGCCCTTCCCGCTCAATGTTTGGGGAGAGGCCCAGGGCCTCCGCCTATAAATAGGACTAGCCACCCACAGGGTAAGGAGAGGAGATTTTGGGCAGACTAGTGAGAGAGAGAGAGAGGCGACTGAACTCACCCAAGCAGTTTATCGCACCAGCCAAGAACAGACCCTCGCAAGGCCATTCTTCCTTGTACCATTCATCATCAGCCCCCGAGGCAATCCACACACCACAAACTGGAGTAGGGTATTACACCACAATGGTGGCCTGGACCAGTATAAATCCCGTGTCCCTTGTGTTGTTTTTCGCGTAGTTCTAGATCCTTGCGAGGCGGCGAGACGCGGGTAGGCAGGAGGTGTGATCTCCGCGTGCACCCCAGAGTTCGAACCTTGAGGGTCTGCCGGAACCCGAAATCCGACATTTGGCGCGCCAGGTAGGGGTGCGCCGGAATCCGCCTTCCGTCGCCTCGTATTTCGCCGCCCGTCGCATCCATGTCAGACGCTCGTCGAGCCCGCGCCAAGCGCCGGGCCGCTCTCGCCACTCGCGTCGCCCAGACGGCACCCGCCGTTCCCCGTCGCCTGCCGTCAATGCCGCCACCGGCCCGGCAGGGAACGAGCAGCAGTTGTCGTCCCTGCATCCTTCGGTGCGGCGAGAAGGCCGCACCGCCACCCCGTCGCTGACTCCAACCGGTTCCTCGTCCCACGCCCGTCGCGCTCCTGCGGACGCGCATGCCGCGCTGCTCCTGGCGCGGGAGCTCCTGCACTACCGTCCCGTCGACGACCTCTACAACGAGTGGCTCGCCCGCATCACCGAGCTTGTCAGCGCCGCTGGGGGCTCCCCTCTGCCATCCCTCTCGCTGCATCGCGCCCCGCCCTGCGCGGGTAACGAAGCTCCAGGGGCGCCTCAGCCGCCTCCCCATAAAGAAGGCGCCTTGGCCCCAAGGCGCGTGGCCCCTTGGCGGAACCCGCTCCGTCCGGCGCCAGCACAACAGGAGAAGAGCTGCCAAGAGATCCCTCGCCCCCAAGAAGACGCCCGTGTGCTCCCCGCACCGGCCCGGCACGAACGCGCTCCAGCTCCAGCACATCAAGACCCCGCGCTGCTCCCAGCGGCAGCGCACAGAGACTTCCAAGATCAAGCTCTCCGTCACCCAATTCCTCCCGCGTCCACGGCAGGCTGCCGTGCCTTCACCACCGAGCTGCGCAGCGTGGACTGACCAGGTAAGTTCAAGCCAGATCTGCCCCCGCGCTACGATGGCACGGCTGACCCTGCGGAGTTCCTCCAGCTCTATGAGCTGGGCATCGAAACCGCCAACGGGGACGAGAAGGTCATGGCGAACTGGTTCCCCATGGCGCTCAAGGATGGTGCCTGCACCTGGCTCCTGACACTATCTCCTCCTGGGATGAGATGCGCACCCGATTCATCGCCAACTTCCAAGGCACCCGCGACCGACCCCCGGCTATGAGCGACCTGCGCCGCATCAAGCAGCAGCCAGGAGAGACCCTGCAGAAGTTCATCCAGCGTTTCAACAACGCTCACCTTAAGATCCCCAAGGTGTCTGAGGAGGCCATCATCTCAGCCTTCTCTGACAGCATGCGTGACGTCAAGATGAAGGAGGAGCTCGCGATCCATGAGGACCTGTGCACCTCCCTAGAGCTGTTCAATTTGGCGACCAAGTGTGCTAGGGCTGAGGAAGGGCGCCTTTCCCTCCTTGAGCTGCCAGCTGCTGACCCAGAAGAGAAGAAGCCCAAGGTCAAGGACGTGAAGCGCAAGGGGGCTGTCGTGCTTGCAGCGGAGCCGGACACCAAGCGAGGCAGGGATCAGCCTGAGTCATCCAAGGGCAGCCGGTACTGTGTGTACCACGACCTCCACACCCACAACACCAATGAATGCCAAGATCTCAGGGCCGCGCGGTACGTGCGTGCCGGCCGACGCCCCGAGCGCAACGTCCGGGGCTATGGCTGAGGAGGAGGAAGAGGTGGACGATGATGGGAAGACCGTGGCCCTCGCCAGGGGTGGCGTGACCGACCTCGCGAGGACCGCTAGCTGGACCAGCCTCATGAGCGAGGTTGGAGGGACCCGCCTCGCGAGGGAGGTTGGAGGGATCAGCCTCGCGAGGATCGCCCACAAGGCAACACAGGCCTCCCTCCTCTGCGACCACAACTGAGGAGGAATGAAGACCGTCATCAGGACGGGGGGGGGGGGGGGCTGGAGGCTTCCAGGAGCCGCGCGCAATCGCTTGCATCTTGGGCGGCGCTCAAGCCCCGGCCTCTCAGTGCATCTTCAAGCAGTTTGCTTGCGAAGTGAATGCAGTCCTCCCCAAGCTTGAGGCCACACGCCCTCTCAGGTGGTCAGCGTGCGCCATCACGTTCAGCTCAGCGGATCAGCTCAAGTGCGCGGCCATAGCCGGAGTCCTCCCGATGCTTTGTTCCCCAATCATCAGCAATGTGCAAGTCACCAGGACCCTCATCTATCGCGGAGCAGGGCTCAATGTCCTATCCGTCGAGACGTTCAACAATCTCCAAGTGCCCTACAATCAGCTGCAGCCAACCAAGCCTTTCTCAGGAGTCACTGATGGTTCCACAGTTCCGATAGGGCAGGTCCACCTTCCTGTTACCTTCGGGAAGCGCGACAACTACCGCACCGAGCTCATTGACTTTGACGTCGCTCACATTCTCCTGCCGTACAATGCCATCCTCGGGTACCCAGCCCTGGCCAAGTTCATGGCCGTGACTCATCACGGCTACAATGTCCTCAAGATGCCAGGAAGAAGTGGAGTCATCACGGTGCCTTGTGAGGAGAGAGACGATGTGTGTTCTCTAGAGCATGCTTTCCAAGCCGCGTCAATTGAAGACCAGATCACAGGAGCGGGAGGCTTCCCGAGGCTGCCCCTAAGAAAAAGAAGACATCACCTGGTCCGACCCCTCGAGAGGCAGGCCCCTCAGGGTCCGCACCTGTTCAGGGGGCGCCTCCTTCTGTCGCATAGGAAGGGGGGCTCTCCTGGAGGGCCATCGACTTTGCTAGGATCACGAGGGAGGCTCTCGGGCACCACTTGGAGGCGTGTTTCAAAGCGCGTTTCCCCCAGGAAGGAGCAAGGCAAGGAGGGCCAAACCCTCAGGAGTTCGTCAATGAGATCATTCAGGAGCTGCAGGAGTCAAGAGTCATGAGTGGCAGCCGCCGCTTACCCGTCGTAGCTCCCCATCCATGCGAGGATGGTGGGTTGCGCGTCTGCATCAACATACCAGGACTCAACCGAGCCGCCTCTCAGGAGCACCTCTGGCCCTCACGCGTGGGACGTTGCGAAGGTCCACCCCACAGCTATGTTCGCATGCCTTACGGCCTGCCGAACACGGCTGTTGTGCGTCAGCGCCTCCTGAGGAGCATCCTGGAGGCTCAAGCGGCCAGGCATTCCACAGTCCTGGCGGAGATGGAGATGGTCCGCGAGGAGCCGCCGGCGCCTCCGGAGCCTCCCGAGGCTCCTGGGCCTGGGGGCTCATGAAGATCGTCTTCCACAGCGCACGCCGTCCGCTACTTCAACATCCTTTCATCTTCAACATCATCAAGTGACATCCTTCGAGTTTCATTCTCAGCTGGGAGCGCCCCCTAGGGCTGCATCATTCCTAGGCCGCGTGGGTCCGTCCCTGCGGCATGTATCCCTTTGGTTCATGTTTTAGTTTACTTTATCGGGGGCGCCCCTCGGGCTGCATCATCCCCGAGCCACCCGGGCCAGACCCAGTGGCATGTATCCCTCTCGCGTTATTCGGGTCGTGCGTTTGACCCATCATGATCATTACTTGATGCCTGTCCACGGCACCCTTCTTCCTTCATGTCGGCCGCTTGCACGTTAAAGGGGGGGTACCTGAGCATCGCGACTCATGGGCTCTTCTTGGCTCTCCGGCCCTCACCCTCTGGCCTTGTCCACGGCATCGCGACTGGCATACCAACGGCAGGCCGAGCTCGCTTGAGGGCGGGACCGGGGCGTGGGCGCAGAACATCTAACCAAATTTGCAGGAACACATTGCAAGTAAAGGCCCAGAGCCAGGCGCAACCCACCTTGAGGTAGGGCCCCGTGAGTCCCACGCTGGCTCACGGGTGCCCAGATACACCTCGTCAGGCCCTACCGTGCCAGCCACGTGTTAGGGCGGGGCTGTACATGCCCCGGGGGCTCCTCCCGGAGGTGAGCCCCCTCCCACGCACAAGTGGAAGCACCATGCTCCGTGCTAGCTGACGACACTGCCGAGGAGCGGCTATGCCCGTACATATACGGAAGCGCTATGCTCCGCGCTGGTGATAAACAACTGAGGGTGGCCCCCGGCCGCATCAACCTCAGGGAGCCCAGAGCTCAATGTCCGGCCCCATCGTAATGCCTCCCCTTGGGAGTGTCGCACGAGGGGGCTGGGCATGGGGGCTACGCCTGGGTCACGCCTAGGCGCACGCCACCCAGCCAGGCCCCTCGGGCCTGGTTCGTCGCACGCCTCTCCCCGAGCGAAGCCAAGGTACGAAGGCCTTTTGAACGTCAAGGGTGACTCCTGAGCATCGCGACTGAGGAGCCTAACTGGTCACGTAGCCCCTCACCCCTTAGTTCCGAAAGGCCAACGGCAGTTGAGGTATGCGCGGGGCCGGGCTCTGCCGACGTAGAACGGTAGACTTACTCATACATCTCACCTCCCTACTTGTTGTTCGCGCGTCAAGGGGGACTCCTGAGCATCGCGACTCAGGAGCCTAACTGGTCACGTAGCCCCTCACCCCTTAGTTCCGAAAGGCTAACGGCGGTTGAGGTATGCGCGGGACCGGGCTCTGCCCGACGTAGAACGGTAGATTTACTCATACATCTCACCTCCCTACTTGCTGTTCGCGCGTCAAGGGGGACTCCTGAGCATTGTGACTCAGGAGCCTAACTTGTCACGTAGCCCCTCACTCCTTGGTCCCGTCCTGGTTTCCGGCCGGGGCTAACGGTGGCTAAGGTATGCGCGGGGCAGGGCTCTGCCGACGTAGAACACAAGCAAGTAGGAAGGAAAGAGCAAATCCCAAGGAATTCAAAAGCAAATATTACAGTCCATAGAGTGCTTTGACAACGCCAAACACAAGTTTAAACGCCTCCACGAGGCATGATGCATGTTGCAGGACCTAAAAACAGGACAGGAGCCGCGAAGGGGTCACTTTCTAGCGGTGCCATCGCTGGTGACGGAGCTGCGCTGGGCGACTTCGCCTCGTGGAGCCTCAGGATCGGCAGCGCCTCGCTTTGGCTTGGTGCTGAAAGCCCGGAACTTCGCCAGCAGAGCCTCCGCTCGACCCTTCACGGCCTCAGCAGCGACAGTGGCAAGCTCGCCGCTCACAGGCTCCAGCAGGCTGTCAAGGTCAACGTCGGGGTCACGGAGGTAGACGTGGGTGAAGACGCGCGTCAGCGCTGCAGAAGAAAGGACACGCGCCTCAGCCTCAGCCGTGGGGCCAAGGCCGAGGGCGACATCTTCAAGGGCGCGGACCAGGAAGGGAAGCAACTTGGCAGGGCCGTCTTCGGCGCCGGCCAGCGGGCTCTCCAGGCTACTATCATAAAGCGACTTCAGCAAGGTGCGAGCCTTCTCCTCCAGCTTCGCGAAAGCCACGCGGTCCTCGGCCATGACCCGCGCCTTGCCGTCCAGCTCGATCCTCTTCGCCTCCAACGCCTGCTCCAGCGCACCTAAGCGGCCATGGCGTTCATCAAGTTTGGCATCTCGGTCCTTGGCGGCAGCCTCACGAGCCTTCATGTCTCCCTCCTTCTCCTGGCGGTCACGGGCCTCCTTGGCGAGCTGGTCGTGCAGGCCTTGCAGCTCGCTCTCCACCACCTTGCAACGACCCCGGACATCCGCAACCTCACCCAAGGCGGCGTCGTGAGTGGCCTTGGCCTCAAGGATGGCCTGCTTCTCCTTGTCGCAAGCCGTCGCGGCTTGAGCCAGCGCCGCTCAAACTGAAGCATCAGAGCGGACCCAGCCGGAGGCCAGCTCCAGGCGCCCGGCCACCAAGCGAGGGTAGGCGCCCAGAAGATCTTTCCACAGTCGGTCCAGCTCAGCAGCAGCACGATCCAGGACAGTAGAAGGAGTCGGAGAAATGGCAGTTGGTGGAGTAGGAGGAGAAGACGGCAGCGTGATCACAGCACCATGAGTTGGGACCTTCTGCGCCCCGATGACTGCGGCAGTGGCGTCAGGCAGGGGCACCACGGGAGTCGCTTGGGCCACGGGGGCTGAGCTCGCCCCAGCTAGCCCTGCCAGGCCTCGCGAGGATGACCGGGCAGGAGAGGCCCGCGTCTTGCCGCCCCCTTCTCCCGCGGTTGGAGGTGCTGCCCCGGACGAAGCCTCAGGAGCCCCCTTCAGCTTTTTCGCCGCAGGCACTGTCCTAGCCAAGGAATATGGATGTCAAGCCTCAATAACGAAGCAAGAAGCAAAACGAGAATCAAGCACTTACTGGTCATCGCTCGCAGGCTCAAGCAACCTCCGGCCGAACTTGAAATCCCGAGAGCCGGCTGCTGGGATCAACCTCAGGAGACTCGGGAGTAGGAGGCGCGTCTGCAGATCGCCTTGGTGCCGGAGCAGACCCGCGGAGAACCAGCCGCGTCATGTCCTTCTTCAGGATCAGGGGCGAGCACTCACCGTCTCGCTCGTCGCCATCCTCGTCATCGTCCGGCAGGAGGCGAAGAGTGCGGGACCTGGGCCGAGGGAGGGGCGCTCTTGACTCCTCGTCGGTCGCCTCAGAATCGGGCTCCTCGTCCTGCTCCTCTTCTTCCTCCTCTCCGCTGGAGTCGCCGGAGGATACGTTCACCGTTGCCAGGGCCGCCAGGTCCTCAGGAACCTCCGCGGGCACAGGCCCGTCCCCGTTGAAAGCGGACATGGAGTTCACCACCTGCTCCCAATCATCCCGAAGGAACAGGAGTATGGGAGCATCTTCCAATCTCGCCACGTCTCCCCCCAACCAAGGATTGGAGGACCGCGGCCAGATCTTCGTCGGCCAAGACTTCGGACCTCGGGCGAAGGGCGGCATCGCCCGAGCCTCCACAGCGGAAGCGAGTGTTCCCGGAGTGGAGCCACCCGGTGCTCCAGGAACTCCCTCAGGAGCGACGCCCGGTCAGTTTCGTCGTCGCCGTGTTGCCCGGCCAAAGGTCCGCGTCCATCCTCTCCAGCACTGGCTTCGCGCGGGGGTCAACGAGCTCCGCGCGGGACCAAGAGTCGACAGACTTGGGCTGCCCCGTGGGCAGAATCAGCCGGGGATGGATGCGCCCAGCATCCACCATGACCCACTTGCTCCTGAAGCCTTCAATCCTCTTCCCGGGAATCGAGATAGCATTGGAGATGGCATACGCAATGAGCTCGCGCACGCGATGATGGGGCCGCGAAAGACCCGGAGATAAAAGTAATGGCGCAGAAAGGCCACCGAGGGCCTTACCCCAACATGAGCTTCGCAGTAGTAGGCGAAAATCACCAGGAGAAGAATAGAGTTGGGATGGAGGTGTAGAGCTTGCAGGTTGTAATGGTGGAGAACGGAAAGGAAGAACTCGGAAAAGGGGGGCACCAGACCGGCGGCGATGACGCTCACGAAGAGCGGGTAGAAGGTGCTTCCCTTGCCCTCGGGAAGGGCGGAACCAACCTTGAGCGCGGCCGCCCCGTCGTTGCCTTGCGCCGCCATCATTTGGCGCGTCCGAGCAAGGTTCTTCTCCGACACATTAGGAGGATCCAATGCGGGCGAATACCATGCTCCGACCGGGGTCTGGCGAGGCGCCATGCCTTGCTAAGATGCAGGGTTGGAGTAGATCTGGGGATTTCGGAAGCGAGAAGGATAGGAGCGAGAAAGGGGATCTGGGCAATGACTGGAGAAGGCAAAGAAAGAAGGTAAGCCTAGATGGGTACCGCTCTCTTGAAAATTCGTGTAGTTGCCGAAGCGTCGTGGGGGAGCCAGTACGCCCACGCCCAATCAACCTCCACACGGCGCCCAAGGCCGCAGGCTATTGGGGCCCGCGGCGCTTCGCACTTGCCCCTTCGCTTCTCTGCTAAGCCAAGTCCAGGCGCGCCTTGGGCCCAGGGGCTCTTGTCGGCGTGCAGGAACAGGCGTGCAGACTTGCCTGCCTGCGGCCTGCGGCGTGGCTCAGGGAGTGGCCCAGTACGGCCCATCTTCATCAACACATGCTCAAGACCCTCGCGAGGGGCCGAGCCTCAGGGGGCGGACGACAGGAGGCTTCCTCGGACACAGCCTCGTCAGGCTGGCTCGCGAGGAGGCGGAGAGATCAAGGCGGGTACCTCACGAGGTGCCCATGACGCAAGCCATGACGACCGAGGCCAGGCGGGCGCCGGCCTGCGCAGAGTCCTTGTTTCCTCTTTGGTGCAAAGGGGGCAAGCGCAGGCGAGAGTATCAAGCAAAGGCAACCATTTCGGTGCAACAAGACCAAGACCAGCAGAACGGCAGGATGGAGGTCATCGTGGAGCCCAAGCCGGCGTCACCGTCAGAGTGTTTGGCAGGCGAGGACCAACTTTGGTCAGGATAAGTGTACTAGATGTTCCCCTTCAAAATGGCCAATTGTTGGCGCCCTTCCCACTCAATGTTTGGGGAGAGGCCCAGGGCCTCCGCCTATAAATAGGACTAGCCACCCACAGGGTAAGGAGAGGAAATTTTGGGCAGACTAGTGAGAGAGAGAGAGGTGACTGAACTCACCCAAGCAGTTCATCGCACCAGCCAAGAACAGACCCTCGCGAGGTCGTTCTTCCTTGTACAATTCATCATCAGCCCCTGAGGCAATCCACACACCACAAACTGGAGTAGGGTATTACACCACAATGGTGGCCTGAACTAGTATAAATCCCGTGTCCCTTGTGTTGTTCTTCGCGTAGTTCTAGATCCTTGCGAGGCGGCGAGACGCGGGTAGGCAGGAGGTGTGATCTCCGCGTGCACCCCAGAGTTTGAACCTTGAGGGTCTGCCGGAACCCGAAATCCGACATTGAGTAATATGCTAATGTCTTCCTATCCTTTCTCACTAAGCTAATGAAGGTTTCACCTTGTTCCTACTTGTGCAAACAGGGATCATGTTGTGCCAATCATACATTTTAGTGGAACTACACAAGACAATAAAATGAATCAGATCCCAGCCAAGCGTTAACTCTGCTGGAAGTTCTTGATAATCTTTCGATATAATCTTAGCACTGGTAAACAAGAGTGATTTCAACCATACATTTGAAGTGCACAATAATATGTACTATTGTGTGATTCCAGTGAGTGATTTATCATCCCTTATGGGACTACAAGAATAAGCTTATTTTCTCAGGTTGGTACGGGCCTAAGGCTTTCATCCATATTAGTTTGTTGTCATCTCTATTTGTATCATGCTACTGTCATCAGAAAACCCCTTTATCTTTGCACTTTTAAGTTTTGCAACCTTTGATAAATGGCAATGCTTTGAGTGTTGAGTTGAGCTAATTGGCACTGATTAAATAAACTAATACCTCTCTTTAAGCAAGACTACTATGTTGCTATGTACTCCAAAGTTCACTCAGACAAGCATCGATGTTGACAAGAAGTGCCTATATTCATTCGAGTATCAACCGGCGTCAACCAATTGTCAAACTCCAAGTATTAGGAGAGTGAACGCCAAAAATATTGCTTGGTGCATAGCCCAGAAAAACGCAGTCCAGTCTTTGGTCCCAACTTGTGCCTTTTGGTTATCGGCACATATGGTAGCGAACTATATGGCATGGAGTCTAAAGATTCCGCAAGTTGGTTGACGCGTATATTCATCGGCACTTAATCACCGCATGCCAAGGATGCTCCATTTGAGTTGAACTGCACAAAAATTTGGGTGGTTCATTTTCTCAACCGCCTCCTTTCTCGTCTGCAATGTTGAATTTTGGCGAGATACGGGACCAAGATGAGCCATAAACTAGTTGGATGAAAGTAGTGGCCAAGTTGCTCAAACCTTCCTCGCACGAGGCCACTATTTGAGGATAAACCTACAAGCAAAGTTCAGATTATCTCATGCTGCCTCTTATGTACTCGAAAGTTTACTCGTACAAGAACTAATTTTAGCAAGAAGTACCTCCGATTGAACACCATTTACCATTCTGTACCCTAGGTAATTAAAGTTCGTCCATGGATCATATTGGCTGTGATCTCAATCATTTGGATGCATAAACATCTTGAACATGTGTATATCTGAATCTTTTGTGAATTATGTATGAATATTGTCGTGTGATCTATCAATCATTTGGATGCATAGATCTGCTGAGCTTGTGTATATATGAATCTTTTGAGTTGTTGATAGTGAATGTTGGCTATGAATATGAACGTGTCCTGTGAACCTGAGTTTGATATGAATGTTTACCTTTTCTGTTGTATTTGTGTGTGAACTTGTTAGTATGCCTACTGTGGGGTATAAAACGCAGGTCTCTTATAAAACTAATGTTGTGTCCAATTTATTTTGAGCAATAACTCGCTAATTTATTAATTATATATATATAATGTGCCTCTCCGGTTTATTCTTTGATATTAATTGCTCCTTCTAACATAACATTATATATATAACGAGCCCACCTAATACGTGTATTTCAAGGAAGTGCAAATGGGCTGGGATTTCTGAGAAAATATAAATGGGCCTGATTGACGCGAAATTATTTGTTCACCTAGCCGAGCAAATGGACTGTACATTCTAGAAAACATGGGTTAAATATATGCCAAATTTTTGCAGGCTGACATGTGGGCCAATAGGTCGAAGCCTACGCAGGGCGTTGTCAACTTGGTCAACAAATGATTGTGTCATCCACAGCCATTGGATTTATATCCAACGGCCGGCGTGCACCTTCAATCTCTCGTCTTCTTCCTCCAGCGTTGCCGGGACCGCCTGGTCCGGCCTCCAGCGGCTAGCAGCTCTGCTTAGCACGCATTGCTGCGAAGCGCTACCCCACCGCCGGCCAGGCTATCCCTCCACCCCTCGACACCTCCTGTTATTCTCCACAGACTACAGCCCCACGCTGCAACAGAACCAATTATAACCCTTCTCCTCCTCTCAATCTGTGACTCCACTGCCGCGTTTTCCCATCTCCGAGTCGTTCCTGTCCGGGGCCTCGCCGCCGTCCACCACCTCGTTGTGTTCAGTGTAGCATGGTCAACAAACGAGAATCATCGAAAGAGGACTGTACGTGGAGAGCCTGACGGCTGGGACCCACGAGGTCCATGGTCGCACGCAAGGAAAGTTCCTCCGTATTAAGCTGAAAAAAATGTTTCCTCCACCTGACAGCTGGACCCACTGGCTGTATCTTCGCACGGAAGGAAGTGCCTCCTTGTTTTGCGAAAAAAATATTCATCCTGTTGACAGCTGGGACCCGTCAGATTTGGTGACTGACTTGTGGGCCTACTAAGCAGATGTGTACGCACGGCTTTGTCAACTTAATCAACAAATGATTCTAGCAGTTGGACCGTTGGATGTTAATCCAACAGCCGTGCTCCTTCTTCAACCTCTGTTCTTGCTCCTGTCTCCCGTGGGCGGCACCGTGGCTGTGCTGCCCCGCACCCGAACCAGTGAAGTTTCCCACTCTTCTCATCTGCGACTGCACTACCCCGTCTTCCCCATCTCCGGGTCATTCTAGTCTGGGTGCGCTCGGCACGGTGTGGTCAACGTGGTCAACAACCGAGAGTCATTGGAAGATGACTGTACGTGAGAGGCTGACAGTGGGGACGCACCACGCCCATGGACGCATGCATGCAACGGAATACGGCGAGGTCAACGTGGTCCAGGAACGACTTACATCAGAAGTATAATGTATGTGGAGAGTCTCAGCTGGGTCCATGGCCGCAGCAAGTAAGTGCCTCCTTATTACGCGGAAAATAATGATTCCTCCAACTGACAACAGGGACCCACTGGACGGGC
Source organism: Aegilops longissima (assembly GCA_021605205.1). Taxonomy (NCBI): domain Eukaryota; kingdom Viridiplantae; phylum Streptophyta; class Magnoliopsida; order Poales; family Poaceae; genus Aegilops; species Aegilops longissima. The sequence goes on along the minus strand of CM038677.1, from coordinate 146,012,571 downwards.
CACCGTATTTTGCGAAAAAAAACGTTTGCCCCCTGACTGCTGGGACCCACCTGACAGGCCACCGTATTTCACGAAAAAAAATGTTCCCCATTGTCGGCTTGGACCCACCGGAAGTGCCTCCTTATTATGCACAAAAATGAATACTCCCCACCTAGCTGGGACCCACCTTGGTGGGAGGCTGACTTAATGGGCCTACTAAGTTGACAATGACGAAGGGCTTTGTCAACTTAGTCAATATGAACGATTCTAGCTCCAAAGGACCGTATGATGTCCATCCAACGGCCGTGGTGCTTCTTCAACCTCTCCGGTCTTCTTGCTCCAAATTACCCAAACCAGCGGGTCGTGCCTCATGCTCCTGCCTCCCGTGGCGGCTCTGCTACCGCGGAGGCCTCACCGCCCCCTACTGTTCCCACCGCTGGCCAGGCCCTGCGACGACGGCAGCCTCACACCGCAGCCGAACCAGTGAACCCTCGTACTCCTCTCCGTGCGGGCTTCCACTGCCGCTTCTTCCCTGGCTCCGCGTCGTCCCCTTCCTAGGCCTCGCCGTCGTCCACCGCCGTGGTGCTCTCCGCACGGCATGGTCAACGTGGTCAAGGAACGACGTCCATCGGAAGAGTACTGTACATGGAGAGGCTGACAGCTGGGTCCACAGCCACAGCCTAGTTTTTTTGTGATTTGCCAAGTAAGTCGCTTTGTCAGGCCTCTTGGGCTGCAAATCTTTCAAGACGAGGAGAGCTTTCATTCGGCTGGCCGAGAAAATGGCCCATCAGTAATGAGAAATGGGTTGTACATTTTTAAAACACATCAAACCGGCAATTAGTTTCAAAAATCTTTTTTTTCATTTTGAGATTTTAAATTACATTAATTTTTATGCGTGGAGAATTTGTTGGATTTTATATTGATATACATTTATTTTAAAATTAGTTTGAATGTGAGTCGAAATTTCGGATTAAAAAGTTCGGCCGCACCGAATATGCAAAATTTCGATAATTTTTAACCGTGGCCACAATATGGGCTGTAATGCTAACAAAAGAATATGGGCTCCAAAAAACCTTAAGAATTAGCAAATGGGCTGTAAATTATTAGAAATAATGGCGGATGGGTTGTATGCTGTTTTCCATAGATTTGAGGCTTTTCTAAGAAAAAAAGTTGACGCACAAGCAGTGACTGTTGGATGGCCATCCAACGGCCGTCGTGCTTCTTCAATCTCTGCTCTTCCTGCTCCAGCCGCTCAAACAAGCGTCGGCAGGACTGCCTGCTCCCTCCTCCCCGCGGCCGGCTCTGCTCCCGTGTAGGCCTCACTGCCTCACCGTACTCCCATCGCTGGCCTAGTAATCCCTCTACTCACCCACACCTGCTGTTATTCTCCGGCGACGGCAGACGAACCAGTAAACCCTCGTACAATCGTACTCCCCTCCGCGTGGGAAACAACTGCCGAGTCTTCCCTGCCTTAGTGTCATTCCCTTCCTAGGCCTCGCCATCGTCCACCGCCCTGGTGCTCTCGGCGTGGCCTGGTCAACGTGGTCAACGACCGACATGCATCTGAAGTGGACTGTACGTGGAGAGGCCGACAGCTGGGTCCACGGCCGCACGCAAGGAAATGCCTCCTTATTACGCGCAAAATAATGATTCCTCCACCGACATCGAGGACCCACCGAAGGGCCTCAGATTTCGCGAAAAAACGTTACCGCTTGGCCGACAGCTCGGACCCCAGCTATATCTTCGCACGCAAGGAAGTGGCTCCTTATTACACACACAAAATGAAAACTCCGCCGTTAGCCGGGACCCAAATAGTGGCAGGCTGACTTAGGGCCTACTAAGTTGACGGGACGGAGGGCTTTGTCAACTTAGTCAATATGCACGATTCTAGCTCTAATGACCGTACGATATCCATCCAACGGCCGTAGTGCTTCTTCAACCTCTGGTCTTCTTGCTCCAGCCGCCCAAAACAGTGTCGGTCGAGCCTCGTGCTCCTGCCTCCCGTGGCCGGCTGCGATGCGGCGGAGGCCTCACCGCCCCCTACTACTCCCACCGCTGGCCAGGACATCCCTCTACTCACCCACACCCCCTGTTATTCTCTGGCGATGGCAGCCTCACACCGCAGCGAACCAGTGAACCCTCGTACTCCTCTACGCGTGGGCATCCACTGCCCGTGTTCCCCGGCTCCGCGTCGTCCCCTTCCTAGGCCTCGCCGTCGTCCACCGCCCTGGTGGTCTCGGCGCGGCGTAGTCAACGTGGTCAAGGAACGGCTTCCATCGGACGTGGACTGTACGTGGAGAGGCTGACAGCTTGGTCCACGGCCGCAGCAAGGAAGTGCCTCCTTATTACGTGCAAAATAATTATTCCTCCACCTGACAGCGGGGACCCACCGTACGGCCACCGTATTTCGCGAAAAAAACGATTCGCCCCCCTGACTGCTGGGACCCACCAGCTACATCTTCGCACGCAAGGAAGTGTGTCCAGGCAAAAAAACGATTCGCCCCCCTAACTGCTAGGACCCACCAGCTACATCTTCGCACGCAAGGAAGTGCGTCCGGGCAAAAAAACGATTCGCCCCCCTAACTGCTGGGACCCACCAGCTACATCTTCGCAGGCAAGGAAGTGTCTGACAGTCGGGACCCACCTGGTCGAAGCGTACGTAGCGTTGTCATTCTGGTCATGAACGTGTACGTACATATATACTGGTCGATGTAGAGGCACACACGTGTCGTAGTAGAGGCGCGTATGTGTCATAGTAGAGGCGCACACGTAGCATGTACACATACGTACAACGGCCAGGGTGCAAGAAAGAAAATACGGCCACGTACGTACATATGGGCGGGGTCTCAAACGCCTACTCGCGCATACGTATAGCCAGGGCTCGTGTACATGGCTGGGTCGGAAAGGAGAAACAGAGTCGTCGTCATGTTCATGGGGAGGCAACGGAATGCGTCGTGTTCATGAGGAGGCAACGGAATGTGTCGTGTTCATCGGGAGGCAACGGAATGCCTGGGAGCCAACCGGCTGGGTCAGAACAGAATGCGTGGTCGTGTTCATCGGGAGGGCTTGGACGGAACAGGCGATGGAAACGAGGCCTGGCGTACCGCACAACGGAGGAAACGGACCTCCTACATTCAGAACGGGGTCCTGTTGATCGGGAGGGGTGTGGTGTACCGCAAAACGGAGGAAACGGACCTCCTACGGTCGAAACGGGGGTCCTGCTGATCGGGAGGGGTGTGGCGTATCGCAAAACGGACAAAACGGACCTCCTACGGTCGAAACAGGGTCCTGTTCATCGGGAGGGTGTGGCGATCAAAAAACGGACGAAACGGACCTCCCACGGTCAAACGGGGTCCTGTTCATCGAGAGGGTGTGGCGTATCGCAAAACAGGACTCCACGGGATAGTGTTCATCTCCACCGTCGACCTCCTCCGGCCTCCACGGGCTACCGCCGACCTCCTCCACCTCCACGGGCTCCTGTCCATCCAGCCTCCATCGCACGCTACTCCACCGGCTCTGTTCAACCACCCTCCACGGGCACCCTCCACCATCTACCGCTCATCCAGCCCTCCACACCACGGGTCCTGTTCAACCACCCTCCACGGCCACCCCTCCATCGCTCATCGCTCATCCAGCCCTCCACACCACGGGTCATGTTCATCTGAGGCAACGCTACCGCCACTATTCATCCAACCCCCGCAACGCCATTGTTCATCCAATCGATCAGCTTCGCTTAGCAGCAGAGCGGCGAATCGCCGATCGGGTTCGCTTAACAGCCATCGATCGATCGCCGGGTTCGAGAACGCGTAACCTGCGCGGTAATCGCCGGGTTCATTAGAGCCCAACGCCTCGCTTTCGGGTTCAGTTAGAACCAACGCCGCGCCGCGTGTCACGAGAAACGCGCATCGCTTCGGCCCCGACCTCCCACCGTGAACCGCAACTCCCGAAATTTTCCTCCCCTCGCTTCTACCACGGTTTTTTCTGTCATGGACGGCCCAAAGAATGTCATCAGCTGCGCCTCCGCCCGCCAGGACGAAAAGCCCATTTTTGTCATGATTTTTGTCATAGAAGTAGGAGCCCACCACATCTATGATGATACCGGGTTTTGACACAATTATCGTCATAGAAGTGTCATATGTATGACAGAAAAAAAATCGTTCGGCCCAAAATGTCACGGGTGTGTCTTTTTTTTGTAGTGGTAGTACGGATCCGCCACATAGATTTGCGAGACTTCTTCACTCTTCATGACGGAGCTCATATGTAGCGCAAAAAGGCGGACGATTGTAAAATCGAGCCGCCTTGTTAGAAACATCTCAAAGATATGGTCAAACCGCAGGAAGAACACCTCCGCGGGCCATGTCTCGACGTAGCACTTCCCCTCAGGCACACGAGCCGCGTATGTCAGATATCCTGGATCCTTTGAGGCTAGTAGGCTTTTCTCAGTCGACAGCACATGGTCGTGCAGTCTCCTGAGATCCCCTGATAGTGCCTCCAGCGGTTTTGGCGCTAGCATCAGCTCGCCCGTGAGATGGAACATGGCTGCACCTTTCACGGGTACACGCTCTTCAGAATGCATCGTTTGGCTGCTATGTGCTCTGGCTTGTTTGGAGGCAGTTATCTTCCCCGATCTCTTCCTCTCCTTTTTCTTGGGCAAACCTTCCAGACCCTTCCTTAACCCCTGCCCCAGGGTTCCTGGACTAAGCACTGTACGACCCCCGGCTAATTGAGCCTGTGTTGAGGTGACATCTTCAGGCGTGTCCTGTGAGGAATTCATGAAGAGAGACTTTTTGAAATCCTTCCAACGACCTTCCTGCCCGGGCATATCATCCATATCCTCATTAGCATGCTGATAGCCTGATTCATCATATGGTTGACTCGTCATATCTATGTCACAGTCATACGCGTTTCTATTGAGGAAACCCATAGGGTCGACCTCCGTCTCATCATCCATTCTCTGTTCTACAGGACTAATTACATCAGCCAGTACTATTGCACCCCCTTCATCACGTCCTCTGCCGCTCTCACTCGGCACTACAGGAGCTGGTAATTGCGTAGGCGGGGTAGTGGTCTCCACACATGCTTGTTGATGTGTGGTTATTGGTGTGCTCTCGGCCGGCAGACGGATAAGATTCTTCGGCCATAGCAGCACCCAACCCTTGTAGCTTCCAATCCGCGACGTGGTCTCGTCCTCCTCTCCCACATGTTGTACTGGAGGAGGCAACGCCTCATGCCCCGATTTCACACTGGACAAGCTAACCCTGAAGTGCCCAGCAGGGATTGGCTGGTTGTGGAACGTGGATTTCAAGGGGTTCAATATCATCCCCTTTCCCACGTCGACCTTCTGGCCTTTTATCAAGTAGAGTATGGTACACGGGGTTTCTTCGCCCTGCAAACACATATGTCTATGGCATAAAACATCCAAAAGGCAACGAAAATGGAATATTATATATATACGTTGGTGCGACATGTAATTACCATGACGGCGTCGAGCTCAGCCAAAGACGAAGGCCCACCTAGCACGCTAGAGATTGAGGACGGGCTGCTATGAGTGGGAGCGACCGCAAGAGGAGACTCGGTTGCGTGAGCAAGTGATGGTGCGGTGTTGTTGTTGTTCATGGAGTTGCTCCCGATGAAACTGGGCATCAGGAAATCATGTACCGTCTTGTCTGGATTTTCCTTCGTCTAATTGATGATAGCTGGAACCAAGTTAGTAGCAAAATCATTTCTGCAGGCAGTTACAGCTGCATTGACTGCCTGTTGTAGCAACTCATTTTTCTCCTCGGCTATTTTTTCCACGTCCTCAGCTGTTTTTTTCTCGACCGCAAGCTTCACCTTCGCGTTGATGTCTGCCTGACTAAACTTCTTTTTCTGCTTCTTGGCCTCCAGGCCCTCGTTGTAAAACACCTTCCACGTGGCGTCGTCTCCAGCGTCGTGCACACGACCATATTGCGGCCGCTGGCCCAAAGGGAGTCCCTTAAGTTCGTTCAAGGCCCAGTTGAGAGGGGTGTCCCACTTGGGCCTCATCGGAGAAGTAGGGCTTCCGGCTGCAAGCTGGTGATGCTTCTCCAGTAGTCTAATCAATTTCCTCGTGATCAGGTCCGTGTAAAAAACCTTTTTCTCCTTGTCCCACTTGTAGCGGGCCCTAATGAAGTCACGCTCCAAGGGGTTGGTGAACTTCGCGAAGGGGTCAGGAGACCAGCGGCTTCACGTTCTGCGTCCTCCTTATCCCATATGGGCCTTTTCTCGAGGTAGCCACGGCTTCCGGCGATGCTTCCGTGTTCCTTTGTCAAGGCTCTTGAATTTCACAGCCTCAGCCTTGGCTGCCTCGGTAGCGCAAGTGTCCTTAAACTTTTCGAACTCCTCTTCCGTAAGTGTCGGATTTTCCTCCAGAATCATGGACAGGGGTTCCTCAGCCTCAATAGCTCGTTTCACCCTTCCTTTCCAGGAGGCCAAATCATTGCTGAACATGCCCATGGCGTGATTGTTAATCTTTTTCATCTTTGGATCATCCCACGGTTGTTCTATGTTATCATCGGTCGGGAACATGAATCTCTTGTGCAACTTTGTTAGAGCAACTCGTCAAATGTTCTTTACTCCTTAAGTCATCATCGTTGATGCTCACGCATTCCCATAGGATGCATCCTACTTGGTTCCCATAGCACTTGCGAGGTTCTTCCGCTCTAATGGCTCAAACTTGCGGTGCCATCTTTGTGATCACAATTCGTCCAATCCCTAGTTTGTTAGGTTTTCGTATCCTCTGCTTCTTCGCTTCCTCTTTTCGGTAGCGGAATCGGCGCCGTACCTTCCCGCGGTCTCGGCGCCGCCATCGATCTTTGGCGCCCGTCGGTGTCGATGTCGGCGTCGATACCATCATCGGCCAACCTGCAAACCTTGCTTAGCATCAAATAGTCGAGGTACTCTTGTTCACCCTCATAATCCATCTAAATCGCATCTTGGTCAAGGCCCAGCTTTCTTCGTTGTTCGACATGTTTCCTATGATTAAGTGTCCTCGTTTATTTCTGAAAGTATGAAAAAAATGAGAAATGACATAAAAAGTAAATCTATGTGCCAGCACTCGATATGCCAACTATCTAGCACAAATCATGCCAAAATTCACGGCAAATTTCAGCATGACCTTTGCTAAAAAATGGACATATCGAGCGCCTGAAATTCACTGGAACGGAAATGAATCAACATTATGGCGTAACATAGGCCACTCGGATCATTTACCAAAATTGAACCAAAACATCACATGTCCAAATGACATGTTCAAATTCCAAACATGACATGTCCAAAACATGACATATCCACATATCACATGTCCAGTTCAAATTTGCATATAAATTCAGCCTACCTAAATTTGCTTTAACAAGGGATGTTGATTTGGACAATTGTTTAAATGATGCCTTCTCTTTTAACTACAATTGCTTAACCCTAAATTTACGTCCTATTTTAAAACCTAGCTAAATTCGTAACTAAATAGATAACCTAATTAACCTACTGCCCTAACTAAAACCTAAGTAAATTAACCAAAAACCCTAGCTAGCAGAGAGAGGGGGGGGGTTTACAGAGGGTGCAGGCGAGGAGGCAGGCCCGATGACGGCCGAGGTTGGGAGGAGGAAGCAGAGGAGGAGGCGAGGGCCGACGGGTCGGGGCGAGCGCCCGGGTCGGGGCGAGGCCTGGTCGAGGCGAGCGCTGGGTCGGGGCGAGGGCTGGTCGGGGCGAAGCCTGGTCGGGGCGAGCGCTGGGTCGGGGCGAAGGCTGTCTGTGGTGCCACGGGGGAAGAGAGAGTGGGGATTTGGGGGGAAAGAGGCGGGATGAAGCAGGGAGAGTGAGAATTTTGGGTTAAGTGGACGTAGCAGTAGCGCGTTTAGACCAAATGCGCTTCTACTACCTTCTCTAGCTGTAGCGGTTTAGACCAAACGCGCTGCTACTACCTTCACTAGCTGTAGCGGTTTTGTAAGGAAATCGCTACTGCTAGCTTGACTGTAGCTCTTTTTCAGTAAACCGCTACTACTATAACCAGTTTTCCTTTTTCTTTTCCTTTATTTTCTCCCACTTTTTTCCCGAGAGCAGTGAACGAAGGGAAGGCGATATATATTGCATCATTTGATGGTTAAATATGTATACAAAATAGGAACATATATATTACATCATTGGACCCATGCATAATAATGGCTAAGTGTGTATACAAAATAGAACATATATATATATATATATATATATATATATATATATATATATATATATATATATATATATATATATATTACATCATTTGACCGATAACATACGGTTCCTCAGCGTTGACGTTTTCATTTTTGAGTCAGCTTCTTTCCCTTCTTGTTCGTCGAAGAATAATTGAGCCCCTCATTGTGACTTTGCCTTTTCCATGGAGTACGATTTTTCTTAGGTAATGTAGTATTGATTCTTCTTTTGACGTATAGTTCATCATCATCATCATCTTCCCTCATTGGGTTGCCGTACTGATCATAGTCTTTCTTGTTGGCGACTCCATCCATTCCAATGATGTTCCTTTTGCCTCTCCTCACGACAACACGGCTGGGATTGCGTGGGTCGGTTATGAAGAAGCATTGTGTCATGTGCTTAGCGTGTACCCATGGCTCGTTTTTTGCGATAGCGTTCACGGTAGCGCTCTTGGCGTCGGGTATAGTCATGGTAGTGAAAATCCGGTTTTCTCTTTCGACATTCTTAGCCCATCTGACACGGAACATCGTCGTGTTGTGCAGTCCAGAATAGACAAGCTCCCGGATCTCTTCGACCCTTCCATAAAATCATTCAGTTGCGCCGTTGTCGCTGCCGGTCATGCATTCCATCGTCACCCCTGAGTTCTGATCATCACTGTCCATATCTTTGGCCTCCGTGTAGAACGTGTATCCGTTGATATCATATGCCTGATAGGTTACGAGGTTGGGCGAGGGGCCATGTGCTAAGGCGTACATGAGCAATCCGTCCTTAGAGCCCTCCTCTGGGGGATTAGCAATAATATGCTCTTTGAATCAATGCAGGAAAGTGGAGTTGTGCTCTCTAGTAACTTCGGCGTCCGTCCTGCATACCCCCCCGGTCACGATACTTCTTTGCGATAATTTCTTTATGCAGTGCCACGAAAGGATCTACCTCGTTAGGTGTTGTAGCACTACCAAGTTTGCTCTCTCAAAGTCGCTGCGTCGATCTGAGTATGCCACGTGCAGTTCCTCGCGACGTTGCGTTGACCTTCTCCTTGAGCCTCCCATCGTGCTTGTTAACGGGCAAACCAACACTAACACCAGCGGCTGGTCTGCGCCATATAGAAAATTCCACGAAAGAGATGCACTCTTGTGTCACATAGCCCGGACGATGCTTCCATCTGGCGGGACATGTTACTGAACGAATCCTTTGATGATCCCATTCATCCTCTCAAACGGTATCATGTTGTGCAGGAATGACGGCCCTGTGTCTATTATGTCATCCACAATATGGACACACAGATGCACCATCACGTCAAAGAACGCGAGGCGGAAGTACATCTCAAGCTCATTCAAGATCACAATGATCTCTTCCTGTAGCCTTCGAGATGCTTCACATCGATCGACTTTCGAGATGACGCCGAAAAAGTTGCGAGACCAATAAGCGTGTCACGGACGTGCTTGTCCATTATCCCTCTAAGGGCAACAGTAGTATCTCGTGTCATCATCACATGACAGTCATGGGACTTCATCCCGCTAAACCTTTTCTTGTCCGTGTCTAGATATCTGCTTATCTTGCCACAGTAACCGGAACTAACTTTGACTCCGGTAAGGCACTTAAAGAATTGATCGATCTCAGCCTGACTTAAGGTGAAGCAAGAAGGGGGGCAACAATCCTCTTTCTTTATTTTCTTGCCCTTCTTCTCCCATGCCTCTGTCTCCGTCTCTGTCTCGTCGACATTTTACAGTATGCATGTGCAGATCTTCCTGATTTTCAAATCTTGCAAGTCTTTTCTTGTCTTCGGCCCATCCTTGGTCTTATCTGGCATGTTCATCAGTGTTGCGAGCAAGCTCTGAAGGACATTCTTACAGATATATATTTGATCAAGGCAATAAGGTGTATCGAGTTTGTGCGAAGACTCCAAGTCCCGAACACGACCTCGCCTTCCATACCTTCAGCAGCGGCTCAGCGCCTTTCTCATCGCCTTTCCGGCACGGGCACTCCTTCCATTTTTCAACAGCTCATCGATTTCGCACCGCTCCGCTTACGTGGAGGTCCTCGATGCTCAGCGTGACCATTGAATAGATCTCCATGGTTTCTCCACGGTCGCCCTGCTCGAGCCATCTTCGATGCCCCATGTACACGATTTTCCTGCACCCACCATCTTTCCTTGACATTAGCTGCTGAGACGTCGTATCATCCATGCACGGCGTGCATCCGCAATATCCATGGCACACCTGGCCTGCCACATATCTGTAACCGAGATAGTCCTGCACTATCGTGATCAGCGCGGCTCTCATGTTGAAATACTCGCCTTTGCTGGCGTCCCATGTCTTGGCCGGTGTTTCCCATAACGTGTCTAACTCCTCTTGAAGTAGCCTCAGATACAAATTAATATTATTTCCTGGTTGTTTCGACCCTTGAATAAGCATGCTCATGTGAATGTACTTCGATTTCATGCACAACCAGGGGGGAGGTTGTACATCCATACAAACACAGGCCATGTGCTATGGTTGGTGTTCTGGTTGCCAAACGGATTCATGCCATTGGTACACGCGCCGAGCATGATGTTCCTTGCATCACATTCAAAATACCGATAGAAGCTCTTCAACGCTCTCCACTGGCTTCCATCCTTGACGTGTCTTAGCTTCGGATCATCTCCATCGTCGGGCTTCTTCCTCTCCGTGTGCGAGCGCATTAGCTTTGCTTCCTTGGGATCTACAAAATACCTCTGGAGATGGGGAGTGATTGGTAAGTACCATACAACTTTCTGGGGACATTTCTTCCCGGCCTTCTTGTATCGAGAAGCATTGCACACTGGACAACTTGTTTTTTCTGCGTGCTCCTTCCGATAAATTATGCAATCCTTGATGCATGCATGGTATCTAACGTGTGGCAGATCAAGAGGGCACACGATCTTCTTGGCCTCATCAACACTAGTAGGACATAGATTACCCGCGGGAAGAACATCCTTTAGGTACTTGAGATGCTCATCGAGGCTAGTGTCGGTCCATTTGTTTTTAGCCTTCGTCTTCAAGAGTTGGAGCGTGAAACTAAAGCGGGTCAACTCAGGATTGCAACCATCATACAATGGAGTGTTCGAGTCTACCACCAGTTGCTCCATCTTAGCTTCCTCTCTAGAAGGAGCTCTCTCAGTACTCGTCTCCTTCCGAAGCAATGCTTGAACATGAGGGTCCCGCACGATTGAACTTAGTACCGATGAACTCTGCTGCGTGGAGTCCATGTCGTTCTCTCCTCCGCCATGTCCGGCCCTTCTCCTCCACCATGTCCGGCCCCTTCTCCGCCGCCATGTCCGGCCTCTTCCCCGCCGCCATTATCGATCATCTCTTCGTCTTGCCCCGTGTCATCATTGTCTGCCTCGTCGACATCCTCAACATCATCATCCTCATCTTAAATTATCCACCGAGTATAGCCATCCATGAAACCAGTCATGAGCAGGTGCGCTTCGACACGACCATTGTCATGGGGGTCGAGCCAAACTATTCCTTTGCATTTTCGACATGGACATAAAACCTCTGTCCGGTTATTTTCTTTCATGTCCTGCACCGCCAACCGAACCACCTGTCCACCATCGTTCCACTGACCATCGTCAACTCTGCACGGTAATAATAAACAAATTGATTATAAAAATGCGTGCATGCATCAAAGTCATACAAAAATTCGGCATGACCTTCCTTAAAAATAGGACATATATAGATCTAGAGTTTGCCCGGAATTCGCCGAAACGGAAATAAATTGACATTTCGGCAAAACATAGGCAACTCAAAAGCACAATTTGGCGTCAACTCATGCCACGCACACAATTTCGATAAACATATCAGACACACATAAACATATTTCCATTTTGCAAAAGCATGAAATTTTAATCGCCTCTATCTCGAGATCGAGCACACGGTGGAGATGATGATGTAGGGAGATCAAAAGTGCAAAAAGCTCTTCTTGACAAAGATAGATCTAGTTAGGGGGCAAATAGGTCACTTAACTAAATGCTACATCTACCTAGCTACCTAATTTGGGAGGAGACAACTTCAACTAGTGGAGGGGGAAGGAAAAAGAGAAAGGAGATGCATTAATGGAGGTGGTGTAGTTAGGTAGGAGTAATGAAGAGAGAGAAAGGTAGGTAGAAGAGGGAGAGTAATGGGGGAGAATTATTAAGGAAGAAGAAGAGTGAGAGTGGGAGGATGTGGGAGGTAGGGAAAGGGAAGAGAGGAGGGGAGGACGGTCGGGAAAAGGTGGTGGGTTGGTGCGGATTAGCGATGGCGCTGGACGTAACGCAGCTGCTGATAAGAAAGTAGCAGCAGCGCGCTTTCTGCACAAGCGCTACTGCTAACCGGGACCAAAAGTGTGCCCAATTTGAAAATTAGTAGCAGCGATCTCAGAAAAACCGCGCTACTACTACAGCTTTAGCAGTAGCGCGGATCTCGGAACCGCGCTGCTGCTAAATGTAGTTTGGTGGGCACTGTCGGTCGATATTTGTAGCAGCGCGGGTTACACCGAGCGCGCTGCTGCTAAACACTTGTTAGTAGCGGGTTATCCACACCCGCGCTATTGCTAACTAGCAGCAGCGCTCCTTTTTGAGCCGCGCTGCTGCTAAGATTCTGTGTATAGGGTTTTCCCTAGTAGTGCAAGGTTAAATGGTATACAAAGAGTACATGTTATAAAGGTCGACATGATTAAACCGGCAAGGAATAGTCGGGTTACGTCAAAACATTACTTTGGCAGTTTTAAAGGATTCAGAGTTAATCCGGCAAGTATTTTGCGGGTTACAGGTTTTCATTTAAACCGCCATGAGGAGCTAATGACTACAGATCTAGTGTAGAGCTGAAATTTTACTAAGTACTAGAAAAACAGGTTTCACAAAGTTTCACCTATGATTTGGATCTATAGCGGTCCCGAGAATGAAAATAAATCTTAACCTCAGGTTATGGCAGTGGAAAGAACTCATATACTTAGATGGGATTCTGTGCAGAGAGGGTACTTTCTATGATTGCAAAGGGATGCTAAAACTACTACCGCACAACTTCAGAGTCGTGTTCAGATCAAACTGAGCGTTCTAAAGAGAAAAATGAGGAACAACAGAGAACACCGACAAACGGCAGAAACCCTAATGTAGATCTGCGATAAGGGAAGGTGAGCACTTACTGATGCTGATGAACTATGGAGGTGTGCCGTGATTTTCTGGTCCGATCAGGTCGATGCAGCAGCCGGAGTTGGTGCTATTGACAAAGGACGACAGCAGTGGAGCTCGGTTGTAGCGGAGTCATGAGGAGGAAGAAGAAGATGTGAGGGCAGGGGTAAAAGTGAAAAGAAGGACCCCATGTCCCTATTTATAAGGAGGACTGGACGGCATGCGCGGGACTCGAGGAGGCTGAAAATGATTATGTGGCTATATGGACGCCTCGATTTTCAAGAAGTCTATTAAGATAAAGATCTGTTGAAATGTCCTGGGCCTCGTGTAGAATTGATGTGCGTGATGTCATGGCGGGATACCATGATTCTGTGATGTGACATCATGGCGGGTCACAGCGAATTGATAAGGAATTGATGATGGAAGATTCTGCCAAGTCAAGTGGTGGAGATTGATGTGAACAAGTTCAAATCAAACTGGGGCCTGGTGTTGGGGATATAAATCCTTGGTATGACCCGCCTAGGAGGGGCCGGTTCATGCCATTGCGACTTAAGCATGAAGCTAGCAGTTCATGGATCAAGCTTATTGAAGGCCCAAGGCCCAGAGGCGACTCAAGGCCCAAAGGTGTGAACCACTATGGGATGACTTGTTTTGTAAGTCATGCTTAGTTAGAAACCGAGTCGGGCACGTTTGTGTGAGCCGGCCGAGACTCTGTAAGCCTTCGGGCATCAACCTATATATAAACGGGTGGCCCAGCAGCGGGTTAACTCAAGAAACAATCAATCATGCACTAGGTCAAGTGTATTCGCTCCCTGGTAATCGAAACCCAAGCAATACAACCAAAAGGAGGAGTAGGCTTTTACCTCATTGTGGGTAAAATCTCTGTGTCCTTTGTCCTGTTCAACCCCTTTAAGCTAACCTAGTTGCGATGGCTCCACACCTAAGTCCTTTTGCTAGGGCATCTGCCGTGTTAAATCGACGACATGACCCTTTCCTTCCTCTAATGTGTATACACATATTTTAGTTGTTTTTTATTATGTTACTAAGTGGGTAGTAGCTATTCCAACTAGTAGTGCTGATCATAGCACTTCTATTAAGATGCTTAAAGAAGTTATTTTCCCGAGGTTTGGAGTCCCTAGATATTTGATGACTGATGGTGGTTCACATTTTATTCATGGTGCTTTCCGGAAAATTCTTGCTAAATATGATGTCAACCATAGAATTGCATCTCCATATCACCCTCAGCCTAGTGGTCAAGTAGAATTGAGCAATAGAGAGATTAAATTGATTTTGCAAAAGACTATTAATAGATCTAGAAGGAATTGGTCTAAGAAACTTGAAGATGCATTATGGGCTTATAGATCGGCTTATAAAAACCCTATGGGTATGTCTCCGTATAAAATGGTTTATGGAAAAGCATGTCATTTACCTCTTGAACTAGAACATAAAGCTTATTGGGCAATCAAAGAGCTCAACTATGATTTCAAACTTTCTAGTGAAAAGAGGTTATTGGACATTAGCTCACTTGATGAAAGGAGAACCCAAGCCTATGAGAATGCCAAGTTGTTTAAAGAAAAGCTTAAAAGATGGCATGACAAAAGAATACAAAAGTGTGAGTTTAATGTAGGTGATCATGTTTTTCTATACAACTCTCGCTTAAGATTTTTTGTAGGAAAGCTTCTCTCTAAATGGGAAGGTCCTTACATTATCGAGGAGGTTTATCATTCCGGTGCCATCAAGATCAACAACGCCGAAGGCACTAACCCGAAGGTGGTAAACGGTAAAAGAATCAAACATTATATTTCAAGTACTCCCATAAATGTTGAGACAAATATTATTAATACCGTAACACCGGAGGAGTACATAAGGGATACTTTCCAGAACGTCTCAGACTCCGAAAAGGAATGGGTATGTGGTATGGTAAGTAAACCGACGCCAAAATTGTTCTAATGGCAATTTTTCTCCGTTTTAGAATATTTAAAAGATTAGGAAAAATAAAAGTAGTTTGAAGAGTGCATGAGGAAGCGGCAAGGCAGGGGGCGCGCCCTATCCCCCTGGGCGCGCCCCTGTGCCTTGTGGCCACCTCATGTACCCTCCGGACTTTGTTTTCTTGCACAATACTTACTTTTGTCGGTAAAAATTCATTATATAATCTCCCGATTTTGACCACCGTACCATGGCAATATCCCCTATTTTTGTTTTGAGCTATTTTCTGTCAGAGTTTTCAAGGCCATGCATCATGTCGTCGTCCTCCTCCAACAACGAGGACATCGATGCTTGGTTGACGCAGATGGAACTTAGAAGGGAGGATGCAGAGGCAGCCACAATGAAGGAGGATGAAGGAGATTCGCTTGAGGAACAACCTCCGGCTTTGGAGAGAGATACTCTGGCAGGCATCTCCGCTATCCCAAATCCCCATCAAGCACTACAAACTAGAAACAACCATGAAGGCCAAGAGGTGCGAGAATGGCTACCCCCTAGGAGGCCCTTACACAGGTTACATCGGAACAACTTTCATAATCTAGTTCATAATTACGGAGTGGAGAACACCCCTCATACACATATATACCCTCCAATTGAGACATATCCCGTCCAAGTGAAAGCAATGTAGGAAAAGGTTCTTGGTGCCTGAAAATAAGCATCTTTTGGAGGAAATCCAGAAGAATGCAGATATGCTCCAACGTGTGATCCAAGAATTGCAAGTTCTGAAAGGTGCCTTAATAAAACTGACGGATACATCATCAACTCCATCATCACCACCTCCGAAGGAAGAGACCTAAATACATGGGTATGGGCACTCCCCTTGGCAACTGCCAAGCTTGGGGGAGGTTCCCCAGTATCGTATCACCATCACACCTTTACTTTTATCGTTTTTCTTAGTTTGATCCTTTTGGTTATATCTTGATCTAGTAGAATAAAGTTATTAGTATGATCCAGCTTTAAGTTTTGCTTCGAGATCTATCTATGTAATCGAGTCCGTGAGTTATATAATAAATAGTAGTTTTGAGTTGAGGGCTTTGCTTTCTTGCTATGATCTTGAGGGAATAAGAAAAGAGATAGAAAGAATAAAAAGAAATAAAAAGATCATATAACGATCTTATGGAGAGTGATGACTTCACATATAAAGAATATGATGAATAAAAGTTGTTGAGAGTTGACTAACATAGTTTTGGCCATTGTTGCAATTAATAGGAAATAATAAAGAAAGAGGGGTTTCACATATAAATATACTATCTTGGACATCTTTTGTAATTGCGAGCACTCATTAAAATATGACATGCCAAAAAGTTGATGTTGGACAAGGAAGACAACATAATGGGTTATGTTTTCTTATAGCCAAATAGAAGTTATATTGTGATGGATCCCCCGACATGTTGAGCTCGCTTTTCTCTCTTATGCTAGCCAAATCCTTTGCACCAAGTAGAGATACTACTTGTGCATCCAAACATCCCTTAAACCAGTTTTGCCATGAGAGTCCATCATACCTACCTATGGATTGAGTAAGATCCTTCAAGTAAGTTGTCATCGGTGCAAGCAATAAAAGTTGCTCTCTAAATATGTATGATCTTTTAGTATGGAGAAAATAATCTTTATACGAACTTGTGGTATGGAGGAAATAAAAGCGATGGACTGCACAATAAAGTTCTATATCACAAGCGGCAATATAAAATGATGTTCTTTTGCATTAAGATTTTGTGCATCCAACCATAAAAGTGCATGACAACCTCTGCTTCCCTCTGCGAAGTGCCTACCTTTTACTTTTATCTTCTACCCTGATACAAGAGTCATGGTAATCTTCACCTTTCCTTTTTACACTTTTTCTTCTTGGCAAGCACTATGTGTTGTAGAAAGATCCATAAAAGGTTGGGAGGCGAAACTATAAGCCCCTATATTTCTCTATGTTCGACTAAAGCTTTGAACTCATAAGTATCGCGTGAGTGTTAGGAATTGTGAAAGACTAAATGATAGTTGAATATGTGGACTTGCTGAAAAGCTCTTGTATTGACTCTTTCCGATGTTATGATAAATTGCAATTACTTCAATGACTGATATCATAGTTTGTTAGTTTTCAATGAAGTTTTTGATTCATACTTTACCTTGTGAATGAATTGTTACTTTAACATAATAAATTATATCACAATATATTTTGCTATTCTAAATATGATCATGATGCCCTCATGTTTGTATTTTATTTTATTGATAACTCTATCTCTAAACATGTTGACATATTTTTCGATTTCGGCTTTTGCTTGAGGACAAGCGAGGTCTAAGCTTGGGGGAGTTGATACATCCATTTTGCATCATACTTTTATATTGAAATTTATTGCATTATGGGTTGTTATTACACATTATATCACAATACTTATGCCTTTTCTCTCTTATTTTACAAGGTTTATACAAAGCGGGAGAATGCCGGCAGTTGGAATTCTGGATCGGAAAGGAGCAAATATGAGAGACCTATTATGCACAACTCCAAAAATCCTGAAAATTTACGGAAAATTATTTTGGAATATATATAAAATATTGGGCGAAGAAAGTACCAGAGGGGACCCACCAGGTAGCCATAAGGGTGGGGGCGCGTCCTACCCCCCCCCCTGGCTTGTGCGCCCTGTCGGTGTCAAAACCGGCGGATCTCGGGTAGGGGGTCCCGAACTGTGCGTCTAGGCGGATGGTAACAGGAGACAAGGGACACGATGTTTACCCAGGTTCGGGCCCTCTTGATGGAGGTAAAACCCTACGTCCTGCTTGATTGATATTGATATTGTGGATGTTTACAAGAGTGGATCTACCATGAGATCAAGGAGGCTAAACCCTAGAAGCTAGCCTATGGTATGATTGTAAGGGTTGTTGTGATTGTTGTCCTACGGACTAGAGCCATCCGGTTTATATAGACACCGGAGAGGGCTAGGGTTACATAGAGTCGGTTACAATGGTAGGAGATCTACATATCCGTATCGCCAAGCTTGCCGTCCATGCCAAGGAAAGTCCCATCCGGACACGGGGTGAAGTCTTCAATCTTCTATCTTCATAGTCTTGGAGTCCGGTCAATGATGATAGTCCGGCAAATGATAGTCCGGCCGATGATGGTAGTCCGCTATCCGGACACCCCTAATCCGGGACTCCTCAAGAGCCCCGAACCAGGCTTCAATGACGATAAGTCCAAATCGTGTAGTCTTGGCGTTGCAAGGCGGGTTCTCCTTAAGTTCCATGTACCTGCCAAACAAAGGTCCGTTTCCTCATCAATGTTGTGCGTCTCGGCTTCCACACCCAATAATGGCCTTCTTCCACGCGTCGTGCGAATGTGAAAAGCCAGGGTGTCTTTTATGTTTTACCCCCTAGTTGTGCGAACAATCTGCCTATAAGGGAGGCAAGAATCCAGATCCAAATCACCATCTTCCTCTCGCAAATACTCATCGGAGCGCTTTCGACCAAGAATCCATTCCATCATGGACCGTCAACGCGGCTCCTCTTCTCGCGCTCCCAGCCCTTTGCCAGGAGATTGGAGGAGATGCTCTGCTTCGCTGTGAGCTGGTGAAGCTCCAAATGGGGGATATCTCCTCCGCCTTCATGGTTCCGTTCAAGCGGGCTTGCCACCTACAAAGGTGGGAAGCAAGTAGAGGTTACCCTAATCCCAACAAAGGGGAGCGGGTATGCTTCGTCCCCTATCGATAAGGGGCTCAGATTTCTGTACATCCATTCCTCCGGGGCTCACGGAGTTCTACGGACTCCAGCTCCATCACCTCACGCCCGCCTCAATCCTGCATATTGCGGGTTACGTAGCTCTTTGCGAGCTTTTCCTGGGCATCGAGCCCCACTACGCGTTGTGGAAGAGGTTGTTTTGCCTTGTACCCCGCTCTCACGAGGGGTCCATATATCAAGTGGGCGGCGCCGAAATATGGCGCATTGCCGGGACCGGATATCCATCCGGAACCCCTAAGAAGGCACCCGAAGACTGGCCTTCGGAATGGTTTTATATAGAAGACGCTCCGCTGCCGGACCCTGTTCGGATCGGCCTCCCGGAGTTCAGCAATGCTCCTCTGAAGAAACGCCTTAGTTGGCGTCCGCGGAGCCCCCGACTGGAGGAAGACAAGAGCGTCCATTATCTGATGGGCCGAATAAGGTTACTGGCCCATGCCCGGTTGACCATGATTGGAGTCATGGCAACATGCATTACGCGGGGGGTGCAGCCACTACAATCTGAGGGCCACCCCATGTGGGATTTCAACGGGGAGGACGATGCCACCCGTCATGGCCGCAAAGGGTCGAATCGGCAAGATCCGTGACGATCTTGTCGGCCTGTATAAGGGGAGAAGGAGGATTTCCTTGACGAACCCGTTGAACGGGTTTTCCATGAACAATCCCGGCCTTGGGTAATCTGAACACTCAGCGTGTCCGACCCGTGCCTTTCAAACTTAAGTTTCTTACATTGTGTTCTTCTTCGACGCAGGAACTGCGCCGGACTGTGGAGGGAATGCTGAGTCGGCTCCGCAGCCCGAGGATCCAGAGATCCGGGATCCGGCCTCGAAGAGGATCCGGACATAAAGGTGGAGCTAATCGACGGGTGTTCCACCAGCTCAGCATGGACAATGCTTTAGTCGCCATCACGGCCGACTATCCCGGACTAAATCTGGCTCCCCGGTGATTGCGGCAAGCCACGACACCGCTATTCCTTCCTTGCTTATTTCGACCACCGTACATGATGGCATTTGTGCAGGAGGCGCCTTAGGGCGAGAAGCCGAGCCAGCGGTGGCTGACCAACAAGGCCGCCGGACCGGTAGGCGGAAGAGGAGCGCGCGCTGACCGAAGCGTCGCCGCAAAGGTGTAGCTCACAATTCATTATCTTGAGCAACGCTTCCTAGGAAGTGTTTGAGTGCTCATGACTTTTATAGGAAAAAGCGTCCGCCGGATCAAGGGCGTGGAAGTTGTCAATCCAACCTCTACCAGCCGGGCTCCCTTTTTGGCCAGGAGGGGAGGCGAGCGCAAGCGCGAGCCGGACGTTCCTTCGACGGAGGATGCCGAAGACTGTCCGCCACCAAGTCGAGGTGGAGAGTGCCTGAATCACAAAGCGCCACGACAAGATTGCCGTGACGCGTGCTTCTCCCCCGAGGCGTTGAATGCCTTTAGCACGGGGGACGCGCATCTTCGTGCCGCTCAAGATAGTTTTACCAGAGCCACGGAGCAGTATGTAAAAGACATACGGGTAAGAGAATTTAATAGTTGTATATGCCAGTAGCCCCCGAGACTTAAAGTAGTTATATTAACTGATTTAAGGATCATATGAAATGCAGGATCTTAACGAGAAGAATACCCGACTGACTCAGGAGTTGCAAGAGTGCAAGGCCCAACTTGAGGCCGCATTTTCTGGCGCAGGAGGAAACGCGAGGACCTCTCCTGGTAACGCATTATTTTTAGAAAGATAAGTAGCGCTGCAGCTATGCGCAAGTCTAAAATGACATTGCAGGTGCTGCGGACAAGATCCGGACAGTAAGAACTTCTGCGCCAACTAAAGGCCGGCGAGAGGGTGTTGCATAAGGTGCCGCATGAAAGGAACAAGCTCCAGGATGCCCATGCCCAGCTTGGAGAGGAGCTGAAAGGCGTTCGGGCTGAGCTGTCGGGCTCCGTTAAGGAGAATCAACGGCTTCGTCGCGGCATATATAGTAAGTGCTTGAGCGAACTCCTTTGAAAAGAAGAGTTCGGCGAGGAAGTCAATTTCACAGAATATATCTGTAGGTATGCTCACAGGTCGCCCTGCGGAGGAGATGCCCGTAACAACGGGTGATCAACTTCCCGAATTGTTGCAACTGATCGAACGAGTTCGGCAGGTTATGAGCGGCGTCGTCCAGGCGTTATGGCCAGCCTTCTCCATACCCGAGGGTCTTGGGGAGCTTGCGGAGAAGCTGCAGGGAGTGCAGCAGTGCTTCCATGTATGGAAGATTTCGGCCTGCCGCCAAGGTGCCAGGGAGGCCTGGGCCATGGTGAAGACGCGGTACAAGAAGGCGGATCCCAACCACATGGTCAAGTCGACTGTGGGGCCCGATGGGAAGGAGATCCTGTGAGTTTAGTATACGGCCAAGTGGAGTTGGCATGAAATTTTCCCAACAGGACTGTAAATTAGACAACTTTGTTAGACGGGATTGAGGAAGAATACAATTAGTCGATTTGACAATGTATTATAAAATGACATACGGAATGCCTTCTAGCCGGATTGTAGATCGCTTGTCTTTGCCGACCTTTTCGCTTCGACCTCGGGACCCTATAGTCGAGTGTGTCCGAATACCTTCTCGGTTATGAAACAACCGGGTATGCATGGAGACCAGCGTAGGGGTCATCGGTGCTTTATCGCATAAGTGCCCAACTAGTTATGTTATATTACATGGTTAGTAAGAAACATCTTCCAGGAGAATAGTTCCGTTAAGGGTTCCTTTCATTGGGGTGGCATGCCCTAAAGTGCATGTCCGGACTCCGAAAAAAGCAGGAAAACATCTGGGGGCAGATAAATAAGTGGATAAAAAATCATCTTTTAAGTCACCGACCGAATATTCCCTTAAGAACGCTAGCTTTCGGCTTCACCCAGTCTGAGGTACACATCCGGCTGACCCGGCAGTAACAATCGCAGAGGTGCTCCCTTTACCTCCTAGCCGAACAATCGGGAACGTAGGGGTAAGCACAGGAGCCAGGCAACCCAGCTTGGCCAAAACTTAAGTCATATCGATGCATATAATGGTGAATAAAAGGTACATGTGGAGGCTTGACACATGTGCTGGGCATGAAGCCCGTATAATTAAGCTTCTGGTAAAGAAGCCCCCAGGTATGATGAGTGCGGGTAGCACATCAATTGCGCGCGAACGTTGCGCAGGTGAAGCCCTTTAAGGCTTGGATGAATAGGGTTGAGGAGAAAAAGATAAACAAAAGGCAGCTGAAGTAAAAAAAATTTGGACGGGGGAAAGGGACGAACTCTTAGTCCGGCGCTAGGCATAGAATCGCGGGAGGCGGGCTGCGCTCCATGGGTTCGCCTCGAGTCGGTTATCCGATGCATTTCATAAACGGTACGCTCCGCCGTCGACTTGATCGATGATGAAGGGCCTTCCCATTTGGCCTTGAGCTTGTCCTTTTCTTGTCCGGCAGCGAGAACCAGTTCGCCAACGTTGTAAGTCTTGGCCCGTACTTCTCTGCTTGATATCTTCGAGCCTGCTGTTGATAAAATGCGGAACGAGCCTTGGCGACGTCGCACTCTTCATCCAATGTGTCCAAGCTGTCCTGCTGATCCAACTCGGCTTCTCTTTCTTCGTACATGCGCACTCGAGGTGAGTCATAAATGATGTCGCAGGCAAAACTGCTTCGCGCCAGATACCATAAAAATGGTGTGAATCCGGTGGTACGGTTAGGCATTGTCCGCAGCCCCAGTAGTACGGAGTCGAGCTCCTCTACCCAAAGGCGTGTCGATTTACGTAAGGACCGCACTAGTCCGGGTTTGATGCCGCTCATTATTAGACCATTTGCTCGTTCCACTTGACCGTTGGTTTGAGGATGATAGACCAAGCGTAATCGAGCTTGATGCCCATATTTTTGCACCATGATTTAACCTTGTCGGCGGTGAAGTTCGTGCCGTTATCGGTGATGATGCTGTGGGGACACCATAACGGTGTACTACCCGGATATAAAGTCTATCACTGGTCCGGACTCTGCCGCTTTTAACTAGCTTGGCCTCTATCCATTTGGTGAATTTATCCACCATGACCAATAGGTACCTTTGCTTGTGGGTTCCCCCTTTAAGTGGTCCAACCATGTCAAGCCCCTGCACCGCGAACGGCCAGTAATGGGTATAGTTTTGAGGCGGTGGGTGGCATATGGCTCGATTAGCAAAGAGTTGACAACCGACGCATCTTTGGACTAGGTCCTGTGCATCTGCTTGGGCCGTCGGCCAGTAAAATCCTGTACAGAATGCCTTTCCAACAAGGGCCCGAGCTGCGGCGTGGTGTCCGCCTAGTCCGGCATGAATTTCAGCCAGGAGGTTCCGCCCTTCCTCTTCGGAGATACACCTTTGAAGGACTCCGGTTGTGCTTTTCTTATAAAGTTCTCCCTCATAGACCTTGTAGGCTTTAAATCGCCGGACAATGTTGCGGGCCTCATTTTGGTCTTCGGGAAGCTCCTGCCTAAGCAAGTAGGCGAGGAATGGTTCTGTCCACGGGGCAATTACTGCCATTATGTCGTGGGCGGATGGTGTTATGTCATCGGCTGAAACGCCGGTTGGCGTGGCTTGTTCCGGTTTGTTAGTTCCGGACTCCTCTTCCCATAATACGGATGGCTTGAAGAGCCGTTCCAGGAAGATATTAGGAGGGACAGCGTCGCGTTTGGCGCCAATGTGTGCCAGTACGTCGGCCGCTTGGTTATTATCCCGGGTGACGTGATGGAATTCAAGTCCTTCGAACCGGGCTGACATTTTGAGGACAGCGTTGCGATATGCTGCCATTTTCGGATCTTTGGCGTCAAAGTCTCCGTTTATTTGGGATATTGCGAGGTTTGAATCCCCGCGCACCTCTAGGCATTGAATGCCCATGGAGATTGCCAATGTCAGCCCAGCAGCTTTCCGGCTGGTACGCCAAAAACACATTTTTCCGGATTCAGCTTGATGTTGTATGCTCTGAGGTTGTCGAATGTGAGCCTCAAGTCGTCTACTAGAGTTTCGATGTGTTTAGTTTTGACGACTCGTCGCTCACGTATGCCTCTACTGTTTTGCCGATCTGGGTAGCCGGACATGTCCGAATCATGCTACCGATATGTTCTTGCGTGGCGTTTTTAAGTCCGAAGGGCATCGTGTTGAAGCGTAATGGTCCGTATGGAGTAATGAATGCGATTCTTGGCTTGATCCGCTTCGCCATCTTGATTTGATGATAACCGAGTATGCGTCCAGGAAGCACAATGAATCGTGCCCTGCAGTGGCATCAATGATTTGGTCGATGCGGGGGAGAGGGAAGGGATCCTTTGGGCAGGCTTTATTTAGGTCTTTGAAATCGACACATAGGCGCCAGGATTTGTCCTTCTTTGGAACCATTACCAGATTTTCTAGCCAATCCGGATGTTTGATGTCTCTGATGAATCCGGCTTCCAATAGTTTGGCTAGCTCCTCTCCCATTGTCTGTCTTTTGGGTTCGGAAAATTGTCGAAGAGCCTGTTTGACTGGCTTAAATCCTTTTAGGATATTTAGGCTGTGCTCGGCCAGCTGACATGGGATTCCTGGCATGTCTGAAGGGTGCCAGGGGAAGATGTCCCAGTTTTCTTGTAGAAATTCTCGTAGTGCGGCGTCTACATTAGGGTTTAATTGTGCCCCGATGGAGGCCGTCTTTGCAGGGTCCGTTGGGTGGACTTGGAATTTGACTATTTCATCCGCTGGTTTAAAAGAGGTGGATTTGGATCTTTTATCAAGTATCACATCGTCCCTGTTCACCGTGGAGCGCATCGCGGTGAGTTCCTCGACCGCTAGGGCTTCGGATAGTGCCTCGAGGGCTAGTGCGGCTGTCTTATTTTTCGCCGGAGTGCTATGTTCGGTCACTAGCGAGTGATGATTCCGTTGGGACCGGGCATTTTAAGCTTCATGTACCCATAATGGGGTATATCTTGAAAAATTGTGAATGCCTCTCGTCCTAATAAAGCATGATATCCGCTGCTGAACGGAGCCACTTGAAATGTGACCTCCTCGGACCTGTAATTGTCCGTGAGCCGAACACTACGTCCAAATGTGATTTTTCCTGTGCAGCATGCTTCCCGGCTGGGGATTATTCCTCTAAAGGTTGTGCTGCTTCGCTCAATGCGGTTCCAGTCTAATTCCATTTTTCGGAGGGTTTCCTCATAGATGAGGTTTAGTCCGCTGCCGCCATCCATGAGTACCTTAGTAAGACGAAAGCCGTCTACTATCGGGCTGAGGACCAATGCGGCTGGTGCCCGGGCAGTTCGGAATTTAGGTTCGTCACTGGCATTGAAGGTAATAGCCGTGTCACTCCATGGATTTATTGTTGCTACTTGGTAGACTTCGCAAGGTTATGGATTTGTCGTTTTAGCATGTTATTTGATGCGAAAGTCTCAAGACTATTAACACCGTCTTGGTGTTGCTTTGGGCTGGGATTCGAAGCTAGAAGCTCTTTCGCCACTTTTGGCCACCGCCGTAGTATCCAACATGCTCGAAGGTTGTGAGTTGGAGTGGCGCCCTCGTGCTATGAATTTTGCAGGTCCGTTTAGCCAGCCCTCCAAGACGTTCCGCACCCTTTAGGGGTTTTGGTTTTTGGTATTCAACCCGGTGCTTGATGATGATGCACCCTTTGTTTCGGACTAGGGATTTATTCGGGGCCGGATTATCCCAAAATTTACTTTCGGTTTTCCAGGCGCTCTCCATTGCACAGTACTTTTGTACGATGGTCACCAAGTCAGCAAAGCGTGTAATTTCGCGACGACTTATGGCGTTTAGGATTCCCTTGTCCGTGCAATTATTGCAGAAGACTGAGATTGCGTTTTCCTCTCGGCAGTCCTTTATCCTGTCCATAACCAGGAGGAATCTGGCCCAGTAGTGATGTACTGTCTCGGCGGGCTCTTGCCGAATTAGAGTTAGATCACATATGTCTGGGTGGGTGGGTGGAACTAAGTTCGGGGCCCTACCCATCTCAAGGCTCGAAGGCCGAGAAGTTTCCAATTTTGGAAGCTTGGCTTTCTGGACGTTGTCCAACGAGTCTGGTCCGATGTCTGACTTTAAGTTCAGTGTTTGATCGAAGCCCGTCCCTCCGCATGAATCCGGCATGGGGGGTTCGGGGATCCGGACATGACTAGTTTTCAATACAGGAGAAGCGTCGCCGCATTGCTCCTCTACCACTACAACGTGGTGGGTGACCTGGGGAGAGTTAATCTCTCTCAGATCGGTTTTAAGCCCAATCTGATCGTAGTCATGGCGACTCCAGTGGCGGCGATGCGATCCAAGAGCTCGTTCTGGACGAGAGCTCTATTGGATCCAGCCGCTCGGTGAATTCCGAGCTGACGTGAAGATTGCTTTTGATGACTTGAGAGGTCATTGTCGAAGCGATGGCCGGACAGGCGGTCATAAGAAAACCACCTAGCCGGATAGTTTGGCCGGCGGCCAAGGCTCCTTTGGCGAAAATACCGTCCTTGAAGGCGGAGGAGGCATCCTTCCTAGCGGTGACGGCACGGAGGAACTCTCAATGAAAGCACCAATGTCGGTGTCAAACCGGCGGATCTCGGTAGGGGTCCCGAATCGTGCGTCTAGGCGGATGGTAACAGGAGACAAGGGACACGATGTTTACCTGTGTTGGGCCCTCTTGATGGAGGTAAAACCCTACGTCCTGCTTGATTGATATTGATATTGTGGATGTTTAAAAGAGTGGATCTACCACGAGATCAAGGAGGCTAAACCCTAGAAGCTAGCCTATGGTATGATTGTAAGGGTTGTTGTGATTGTTGTCCTACGGACTAGAGCCATCCGGTTTATATAGACATCGGAGAGGGCTAGGGTTACATAGAGTCGGTTACAATGGTAGGAGATCTACATATCCGTATCGCCAAGCTTGCCTTCCACGCCAAGGAAAGTCCCATCCGGACACGGGGTGAAGTCTTCAATCTTCTATCTTCATAGTCTTGGAGTCCGGTCGATGATGATAGTCCGGCAAATGATAGTCCGGCCGATGATGGTAGTCTGGCTATCCGGACACCCCCTAATCCGGGACTCCCTCAGGCCCCTTGGCAGGCCTCTGGTGCCCATCTTCTGCTATATGATGTGTTTTAACCTGGAAAAAAATCAAGAGGAAGCTTTTGGGCTGAAGCGTCGCCGTCTCGAGGCGGAACTTGGGTAGAAGAAATCTAGGGCTCCAGTGGAGCTGTTCTACTGGGGAAACTTCCCTCTCGGAGGGGGAAATCAAAGCCATCGTCATCACCAACGATCCTCTCACTGAGAGGGGGTCAATCTCCATCAACATATTCACCAGCACCATCTCCTCTCAAACCCTAGTTCATCTCTTGTATCCGATCTTTGTCTCAAAACCTTAAATTGGTACATGTGGATTGCTAGTAGTGTTGATTGCTCCTTGTAGTTAATGCTAGTTGGTTTACTCGATGGAAGATCATATGTTTAGATCCTTAATGATAATTATTACTCCTATGATTATGAACATGAATATGATTTGTGAGTATTTATGTTTGTTCCCGAGGACATGGGAGAAGTCTTGTTATGAGTAATCATGTGAATTTGGTATTCGTTCGATATTTTGATGAGATGTATGTTGTCTTTCCTCTAGTGGTGTTATGTGAACGTCGACTACATGACACTTCACCATTGTTTGGGCCTAGGGGAAGGAATTGAGAAGTAATAAGTAGATGATGGGTTGCTAGAGTGACAGAAGTTTAAACCCTAGTTTATGTGTTGCTTCATAAGGGGCTGATTTGGATCCACATGTTTCATGCTATGGTTAGATTTATCTTAATTCTTCTTTCGTAGTTGCGGATTCTTGTGAGAGGGGTTAATCATAAGTGGGAGGCTTGTCCAAGTAAGGACATCACCCAAGCACCGGTCCACCCACATATCAAATTATCAGAGTAATGAACGTGAATCATATGAGCATGATGAAGACTAACTTGACAGTAATTCCCATGTGTCCTCGGGAGCGCTTTGCATTATATAAGAGTTTGTCCAAGCTTGTCCTTTGCTACAAAAAGGACTGGGCCACCTTGCTGCACCTTGGTTACTTTTGTTACTTGCTACCCGTTATGAATTATCTTATGACACAACTATCCGTTACCGATAATTTCAGTGCTCGCAGAGAATAACTTACTGAAAACCGCTTGTCATTTCCTTCTGCTCCTTGTTGGGTTCCACACTCTTACTTATCTAAAGGACTACGATAGATCCCTTATACATGTGCGTCATCAATGGTCTAAGGTGATTCAGTGGCGCGGTGTCGCGGGATCCCGGCGATGACAGGGGCGGCGTGGCCTTCCCGCGGCCGAGGCACCCTTGTGGCGGCGGCCGGAGTCTCGGATCTTGCCGGGCCCAGATGGGCTTTGGCGAGCCGACAGACTTGATGCGCGACGGCAGGTTAGCATGGTGGGCCTGATAAAGCCGGCTGCTTTGGCACCGATGCGGTGTCGCAGCCGGTCACGCGGCTGGATCCTTGTGGTCCAGTCTCCGACAGAAAAGATGGCAATTCATGCACAAGAAGCTGGATGGAGTTCTTTGAACAGATCAAGTTGAAAACCTTCTCTCGGCTAGATGCCAAGGCCGGCGATGGCAACGGTCTGTGGTGTATACGGTAGGATCCCCACCACTCTCGACTGCGTCCATCTTGCCGCCGTCTGTAGGTCCTAGCGCGCCGTGGTGACATCACGGTGGCACCACGCCCCGGGCGCTCTCCCGTGGCTTATCTTCCTATAGCGGGACAACGACATGGGGCGGCGCCTCCTGTACTCTCTCGAGGACGATGGAGTCATGCACATATCGCCCCGGCGTGGCCATCGATAGGCGGCTCGTCGGCTCGTCGGCTCCCACAACGGTGGCTGGGTCACCGCGTTCGAAGAGGGGCGCCGCCTGATAGCGGTAGTGAGCCTCTTCTCCCGCGTCGAGATGATGCTCTCTGATAAGCAAATGCGGCTCGTGTGCACGTGTATCAATTGTTTGTTGCGCATCCGGAAACTCATTTTCTCAGAGGCCCCTATGTCCACCGGGTGCATTCTTGCCACCATCACCAAGAATTGGTGTGTCGCGCTTTGCAGGGTTGGTTGCCGGGATGGAGGGTGGGCGATGGTACCATGCAGCCACGCGGAGCGCATATCGGACATTGCATTTTGCAACGGTGAGCTCTATGGTATTACCGCCTAGGGCACATAGGGACTAATCAGGTACGAAATCGATGTGGACAGCGACGGTACGCTGCTACTTCTTGAGCTTGCATTGGTTTTTCCCTAGAAGAGGGAAGGGTGATGTAGCATATTAGAGATAAGTATTTCCCTTAGTTAAGAACCAAGGTATCAATCCAGTAGGAGAAACACGCAAGTCCCCAATAGACACCTACACAAACGATCAAACAGTTGCACCCAACGCGATAAAGGGGTTGTCAATCCCTTCACAGTCACTTGCAAATGTGAGATCCGATAGAGATAGATGTAAAAGAGTACTAACGTAAAAGTAAATAAACTGCAGCAAGGTACTTTTGGTATTTTTGTTATATAGATCTGAAAATATATGAAGTAAAATCGACTCGGGGGCCATAGGTTTCACTAGAGGCTTCTCTCATGAAGGCAAATAATATGGTGGGTGAACAAATTACTGTCGAGCAATTGATAGACAATTGCAAAGTTATGTGTAGCGACCCGACCCAAAATCGGTCAAGTCTCTGTGTAGCTGTACCATCCCAAGATCATGCTGGCACACACAGTACATTGATGAAATAATCAAAGTTCAATCACACCTGAATTTATTACACGATTCTCATATCGAGTCTTTATTACAATAGAATAAATTCGGCCGAAGGCCAACTCATGAGAAATAAACTAAATAAAGCTGCGGAAGCGTAGAAGAATAGCGAGTCCATCCGACTCCAAAGGGCAATCGCCAAGCGTGGATCGTAGCCTCACTCCTGATCGGAATACTCCTCTGCAACATAAGACGTTGCAGCCGTGTAGGTCAGCATTTTGAATATGCCGGCAAGTCATGAAGATAGAATAACAATAAAATTACTAACACTATATGCAATTTGGCTGTGGGGCTCTAAGTTCCATTGTTTTGCGAAAAAGCCAGTTTTTTCCCTACAACAATGGATTTGTTTGCAAATACTACAAAATGTTGGTAGTTATTGAGATGGTTCCGCCAACCAATGTCCCATTCCCAATTATTAAATAACCCCCTCAATTAATTTATTAAGTTTGGTGTTGAGATATCCGAAATACTTCCAAGTTCCAGAGGCTCAAATTGTCCGTAACCGGGGACACGGCTAACCGATTAGATCTTCACTCTGCAGAGGTTTGTGCACTTTACCCGCAAGAATCGTTCCCTCCTTTTAAGTCTTCGCACTTCACGGTGTTTGAAGGCGGACGAAGCAAACAGGGTCTTCCAAGAGTTCCTCAGCCACCGCCGTACCCATCCAATCCTACCGTTCTTCTACATCTCGTAGCACCGTCGGCCAGAGTCACACCTAGGGTTGACCAAGCGAGCCCATAATGGCTTGCGGCTGCACAGTAAGCTTCCGGTCAATGGGGTATACATCCGTCTCTTCGTGGCTGGGTGAAGCTTTACGCAAGATGTCATGGCACTTCTCCATGCATCCCGCCAACCGCTGGTTTCTCGAGGTGCCCGTCAACCGCCCTCCACCCAGTAGTGAATTTTGAAGTCCATCTTGAGCTTGAAGTCATGGGGTTGTCATCATCTTGACTCTCACATCTCCCTTATGAATCACTCAACCAACCCCGTCTACGAGCATAGCAAAATAAACTACTTCGTCCCGGGCCATGGTAACAAGGGGAATTGGTTTCATCCTACCTCATGATACTACTCAAGAACATAACTTAAAATTCACCTACTGCATGCATGGTGGGGAGGTATAATTCTAATGCAATAAAATCATAGGTATTGTAAAAGAAAACATGATCAATAGACTTGCCTTGCTGACGATCTTCGAAAGTTAGGGACTCGTGATAGCAAGCTTCGCACTCCGGAAATTCTACCGAGGCAAACAATAATCATATAAGCATAAGAGCATACAATCAATTAACATAACAGCATGCTAACATAACACACAAAACAATTGAACCAAAACCCAAAGAAAACTCGAAGAAATCCAAATCAATGTTTTCACCACATCAAACAACAACCAAGAAATAGTTTTACTCAACCAATTTTTTCTCAACAGAACCTAAGCATGGGTTTTTGCTAACTAACAGAAAAGAAAACATCATGCAACTAGGAGCAAAAAGAATCACATCAAAAGCTATTATAGAACTCCTATTATGCCTATAACAATCCTAGCAAGAAAAAATAAAATAAAAATTTTCTATTTATTGTAAATAAAAGTTCATGTTCTAAAGTTACAGAAACTAACCTAAAATAAACCATCACATAGAAAAAATAAAATTATTTGCTAAATAAAACAATAGGAAAACAGTAGCTAGTTAAATAAATAAGAACCACATGATTTTGATTAAAACTATATTTTTATTAAATCTAAAATGCCCAAATAAATTCCTACGGTTAGGCAAGGTCAAAATAGAGTAGTGATAAAAGAATCACTAAAATAAAATAATCCTAACTCATTTTATAGCAGAATTACTAATCTGTCTAAATCTAAAATAAAACAATTTCTAATAATTTTAACATGACTAAACATATTTTCTACACAAACTACAACAAATTTGCAAACCAACAAAAAAGGAATCAATTAAAAATATTAAGTAACCTAAAAGATATGGATTTTACAAAACTGAAACTATTCTGTTAAAAACAGAAACGAAAAAAAAGAACTAAAGGAAAACTGGCGCTAATGGGCCTATCTAACGCTCGGGCGTAATATAGCTAAAACGCGCCCGAGGGATTAAACCGAGTCGGGCCGGTCTAAACTAAACCTAAATAAAACCGGAACTAACCGGGTCTATTTAAAATAAACCGTACCCCTTCGGTACTTCTAATCTAACGCGTTGATCTTAGATCGGACGGTGGCGGGGATCTCCGGTGACTTACCGCGGTGGTCGATGGCGACGGCGGCTCGGGCGACGACGGTGCGGTGGCTCCGGTGGTCCGGGGTGACGGCGGAAGTGTCGGGAGGGTGCGGCGGAGCGAGGGGAAGTCGATGGTGGGGTCGGTGGAGCTCGGGGTGGTCGGAGGTGAGCGGTGGGGCGGCAATGGCGCGGCGGGGCACTCGGGCTCCGGTGACGGATTGCGGCGAGGGAGAGGGTCAGGCGGGGGAAGTGGGGGACGGGTCGAGGAGGTATATATAGGGGGACCCGGCTTGGAGGAGGCGGCGGACTGGGGAGGATCCCGGATCTTGGGATCCCATGACGGCGGCGGCGCGGTTTGGCTTGGGCAAGGGGAAGAAGACGGGGTGGGGTCGGGGTGTCGGTGAGAGAGGGGAGGGGGGTGAGCGACGGGCGACCGAGAGGTAAGGAGTTCAGCGCTGGCTGGGTCGGCTCGGCCCGCTGGTGGGCTGGTTGGCCTGGCCCACAGGTGGGCGAGCTTTGGCTGGCCGGGGCAGTTAGCTTCGGTGGCGCTGGGGTTTATTTTCCTTTTTCTATTTTTTTGAATTAGAGAGAGGGGAAATAATATATTAAATATATATATTTTATATAGGACATATATATATCAAAATGATCAGGGGAATATTCCCTACAATTTGAACATTTTTCCAGGGGCAAAACTCCAACTTTAAAAAAAAATCATTTTGTAGAAATCCCAAATAAAAATCAAATTTGAATTCAAAATTTTTGGCAAAGTTTTTCCTCTGATATTATTGGAGTGTCATGTTTACTCCTCTCATACTTTTTCTCAAGTATTTATCAGGCACTGTTTTCAACTGCCAAACTTTGAATTCAAATTCCAACAACTCAAAAACTTCTGAAATACTTCAAATGTCACTCAAATTCAAACAATATGCATAGATGCTTAGCTATAATTGTAAAACATTCCAAATGGGAAATTTGGGATGTTACAAACCTACCCACCTTAAGATGAATCTTGCCCTCGAGATTCGGGTTGGCTAGCAAATAGGTGCGGGTGGTCTCGGCGGAGGTCTTCTTCTCGCTCCCAGGTGGCTTCCTCCTCGGAATGATGACTCCACAGCACCTTGCAAAACTTGATGATCTTGCTGCGGGTGACTCTGTTCGCAGTCTCGAGAATTCAGACGGGTTTCTCCTCATAAGTCAGATCACTGTCGAGCTGTATGGCCTCTAGGGGCACTGTGTCTCTCAACGGAATATCGGCCATGTCGGCATGGCATTTCTTCAGCTGATAAACATGGAAGACATCATGAACTCCGGACAATCCTTCCGGCAATTCCAACTTGTAAGCAACTTCTCCATGACGTTCGAGGATTTTGTAGGGGCCAATGAACCGGGGTGCTAACTTTCCTTTAACACTGAACCTCTTGATTCCACGAAGTAGGGACACACGAAGATATGCCCGGTCTCCCGCTTCGTAAGTTACTTCCTTGCGTTTACTGTCGGCATAACTCTTCTGCCTCGACTGGGCTACCTTGAGCCTATCTCGAATCAGCTTGACTTTCTCTTCGGAATCTCTGATAAGGTCGGGACCGAAAAGTTTTCGATCTCCAACACCATCCCACAACAATGGTGTTCTGCACCTCCTTCCGTATAGAGCTTCGAAAGGGGCCATCTTGATCGGTGCGATAAGCTGTTATTGTCACGAGAACTCTGCGTATGGCAAGTTATCATCCCAGCTAGACCCATAGTCTAGCGCACAAGCTCTCAACATGTCCTCCGGATCTGGTTGACTCTCTCGGTCTGTCCATCTGCTGCATGGATGAAAAGCTGTCTTGAACTCCAGCCTCGTACTCCAAAGTTTCATGCAATCGATTCCAAAACTTTGAGGTAAATTGTGTTCCTCTATCGACACGATACTCCTCGGAACTCCATGCAGACATACGATCCTGGTCATGTATATCTTGTCTAACTTAGCACTGGTATAGGTAGTCTTCACGGGAATGAAATGGGCTACCTTGGTCAATCGATCAACCACTACCCAAATGGAATCATAACCTGAACGGGTCCTGGGTAATCCTGTGATAAAATCCATTCCAAGTTTTTCCCATTTCCACTCGGGAATCGGTAAAGGTTGAAGTAACCCTGCTGGCTTCTGATGTTCCGCCTTTACTCGCTGGCAAACATCGCATACTGCTACGTACTCGGCAATATACTTCTTCATACCTGTCCACCAAAAACTTTCCTTCAAATCCAGATACATCTTGGTGTTACCGGGGTGGATCGAATACGGTGAATCATGAGCCTCCTGAAGAATTAGTTTCCTGAGTTCGGGATCATTGGGTACGTAAATACGATCCTCAAACCATATAGCTCCGTATTCATCCTTACGAAACCCTTTAGCTTTTCCTTCATTCATCCTTTTCTTTATCTCATCAATTTCCTTGTCCGTCTTCTGGGCTTCACGAATTCTTTCGGCCAAAGTGGACTGAACTTCCAGAGTTGCAACGTATCCTCTCGGAACTATCTCCAGTCGAAGATCTCTGAGGTCATCGACTAACTCCTGGGGTAATCCTCCCGCTATAAGAGTATTCACATAACTCTTACGGCTCAAAGCATCTGCTACAACATTAGCCTTTCACGGTGGTAATGCAATCTCATGTCATAGTCCTTGATTAACTCTAGCCATCTCCTCTGCCTGAGGTTCAACTCTTCTGCGTGAAAATATACTTCAAGCTCTTATGATCTGTGTAAACATCACAGCGGTTTCCGATAAGGAAATGTCTTGAGCCTTGAGTGCATGCACTACGGTGCTAACTCCAAATCATGTGTGGCATAATTCATCTCGTGTGGTCGTAGCTATGCGGAGGTATAAGCTACAACTTTTCCTTCTGCATGAGTACTCCTCAGGAGTCCACGACGAGAAGCGTCACAATATACCCGTAATCCTTGTGTATGTCCGCAAAATCAGCATTGGGGCTGTAACCAAACGTTTCTTCAATTCACAGAAGCTGACTTCACAATCCTCGGTCCAAACGTATTTGGCGTCCTTCTTCAACAGCTCAGTCATGGGCTTGGCAATCTTCGAGAAATTCTCAATAAACCTCCGATAATATCCTGCGAGTCCGAGAAAATGCGGATCTCTTTGGTGAGGTGGGCGGCGCCAATCGGTGGTGATACAACCTTGGCGGGATCAACTGCTATTCCTTCTCCTGAAATAACATGTCCGAGGAATCCGACTTCCTTCAGCCAAAATTCACATTTGCTGAACTTGGCATACAACTGATGTTCTCGGAGTTTCTCCAGAACTAGACGCAAATGTTCCTTATGCTCTTCCTCGCTCTTGGAGAAAATCAGTATATCATCGATGAACACCACGACAAACTTGTCCAGATATTCCATAAATACCTTGTTCATCAAATTCATAAAGTATGCAGGGGCATTAGTCAATCCGAATGACATGACGGTATACTCATATAAACCATACCTGGTGGTGAATGTTGTTTTAGGTATATCCTTTTCACGGATCTTCAACTGGTGATACCCTGATCGAAGATCGATCTTGGAGAATACCTTGGCTCCAACTAGCTGATCAAATAGGTCATTAATCATCGGCAGAGGCTACTTGTTCTTGATGGTCACGTCGTTCAACGAACGATAATCCACAACCATTCTCAGGGTTCCATCCTTCTTCTCTACCAAAAGAACTGGGGCTCCCCAAGGTGACGAGCTTGGCCGAATATATCCCTTCTCCAAGAGTTCATTAATTTGATTCTTGATCTCTTTCAAATCGTTCGGGGCATCCGATAGGGTCTCTTGGATATTGGGGCTGTGCCGCAATAACTCAATCAGAAATTCAATGTCTACGTCGGTGGCATTCCTAGTAATTCCTCCGAAACACATCGGGAAAATCTCGCACTCTGGCACTTCCTCTGAACAACTCCCGTGAGGGAATGCACTGATTCTTCATCGGGATACGTGCGGATACATACTTGATCCTCTTACGCTCCGGAGTGGTGAGCGAGAATCGACTTCGGGCACAGATCTATGTTTCCTTCAAACTTCGTCAACCAATCCATGACTAGGATTACATCCAAGGTCTAGGTTTCCAATACTATGAGGTCTGCGGAAATTTATGGTTTCGATGTTGAGGGTTGCATGACAGCCTAAGCCTGCCATCATTTCTCCTCTGCGGGCCCGACGTGAAGAGGGCTTCTAAGGGTTCTAGTGGGCAACCCGTACTTTTCCACAACTACCCTTGATATGAATGAATGCGTTGCACCAGAATCAAAGAGTACCAATACTGGATGTGAATTTAATAAGAACTTACCAACCACAGTGTCTGGCTGATCATAGACATCCTCCACGTCAATGTGGTTCACCTGAGCACGAGGAAAAGGGTTGGGCTTCTTTGCTGAGCTTCCATTGCCGTTTCCATTCCTCTGCTTGGCCTCCGGCAGTCGGTGGCATAGTGCCCTGTTTTACGGCACTTGAAGCAGTGATGTGACTCGAGATCCTTCTCGAGCCGGGCAGGGCGATGCTGGTTGCCATTGCCGTTTCCATTGTCGTTTCCATTGCCTGCCTTGTTGTCCTGGTTGCGGTTGTTCCCATTTCCTCCATGGTTATGTCCTCCATGGTTATGATGGGTATGCCCTCCAGTATGGGGCATAACGGCTTCGCTGAGCTCGAGTTGTACTTCCCTGCCATACTTCCGCTTGCGGCTATCAATTTGCTGCTGCTTGCCTTCAAGTATGGTGGCCTTGTCTACCAGCTCACGGTAGTTGTTGAAGGTAGCCACCATTAGCTGCATACCCAGCTCGTCATTGAGTCCCTCGAAACTTTTCCTGCTGCGGCATCTGTGGCCACATCATCCGAGGCATAGCGAGCTAACTTGCTGAACTCATCCACGCTTGCCCACATGACGGTTCCCTGGCGTAAGTTGCGGAACTCACGCTTCTTGAGACTCATGGCTCCAGCTGAAACATGAGCGGTGCGGAAAGCCTCTTGGAACTGATCCCACGTGATGGTGGCGATGGGATAAGTGGCGGTGTAGTTCTCCCACCAAGAGGCTCCAGGTCCATCAAGGCGATGTGCGACAAGCGCACCTTCTGCATGATGTGCATCCAGCGAAGGCTAACTCCTTCCGACCTTGCGGAGCCAATCATCGCCACAATCGGCTCGGTCTGCTAGAGAACACAGCGGATTCAGCCTTAGGAAGCGGGTCAAGTTGTCAACGAGGGTGGTGGCGGTGGATTGTTGTTGTTGTTGTTACAGTTCGGATGAGCATCGCATGAGGGCATTCTCGCTGCTGGATCAGCCGGGGTGAGCTCCGCGGAAAGTTGAGACCGGGTCACGTCTCGGAGGCATCTGGTGTTTTGGAGTGGATGAGAAAATTAGAATAGAACAAGGGTCTAATGAGAAAATATCACTACCCATATGAATGCACAATCATAATCACACCAATCATTTATTCAATCATCTCAAACATGGTTCAATCTCGGATTACAAAGTCTCACGACTAATCGAAAAATAACGGCCTAACTGATCGACGGAAAAAATAAAAGAACATGGCGGTCGACTAAATGTCTTCATCAATTATCCTTGCGTCCTCTGGTGCGGCTGTCACGCCCAATATGCGACCCTATCCAAAAGGAACTCGAAGGTCCCACCAAGGATAGACCCGCATATTGAAACGCTTTTGCAAGGTGGATATCATTACATCAACATTACATAATAGATGGGGATACATACATAAGGCACAAATGCCACAAGAATACATCAACATCATATACAAGATCAACATCCGACTACGGATGAAACATAAACAGAAACTCAAACAAAATCCACCACGCTAGCCCAGGCTGCCGACCGGAACCTATCCCCGATCGAAGAAGAAGCGAAGAAGAACTCCAACAAGCAAACAGCGCTCTCACGTCATGATCATCGCAACTTGTATCCGCAAATGGTGGTGTAGTAATCTGTGAGCCACGAGGACTCAAAGAATCCCATTACCATGGGTATCAAGACTAGCAAAGCTTAAAGGGAAAGGAATGGGAAAGTGGTGAGGTTGCAGCAGCGACTAAGCATATATGGTGGCTAACATACGCAAATGAGAGCGAGAAGAGAAACAAAGGGACGGTCGTCAACTAGTAAAGATCAAGAAGTGATCCTGAACTCCTACTTACGTCGAGACATAACCCGAAACCGTGTTCTCCTCTCGATCAACCCGAAAAGAGACACTCACGGTTACGCTACGGTTGGTGTATTTTAGAAGAGTTTGCTTCAAGTTTACTACAACCGGATATTAACAAATTCCCATCTGCCACATAACATGGGCACGGCTCTCGAAAGTTTATACCCTGCGGGGTGTCCCAACTTAGCCCATGATAAGCTCTCGCGATCAACGAAGGTATTCCTTCTCCCGGGAAGACCCGATCAGTCTCGAATCCGGCTACAAGACATTTCGACAAGAATAAAACAAGACCAGCAAAGCCGCCGGATGTGCCGACAAATCCTGATAGGAGCTGCACATATCTCGGTCTCGGGCACACCGGATGAGACATCCTCTGAGTAAAACCAAACCTCGAGTTGCCACGAGGGGCCCCGCGATCTACTCGGTTCAGGCCAGCACTTAGAGAAGCACTTGCCGGGGGCTAAATAAAGATGACCCTTGGGCTCCGAAACCCAAGGGAAAAAGGGTAGGTGAGGCAAATGGTAAAACCAATGTTGGGCCTTGCTTGGACGAGTCTTATTCAAAGCGAACTGTCAAGGGGTCCCATAAATCACCCGACCGCGTTAGGGACGCAAAATCCGGGAACATAATACCGATATGGCGGAAACTAGGGGCGAGAGTGGAACAAAACACCAGGCATAAGGCCGAGCCTTCCACCCTTTACCAAATATATAGATGCATTAATTAAATAAGATATATTGTGATATCCCAACAAGTAAACATGTTCCAACAAGGAACAACATCTCCATGTTCAACAAGGAACAAACTTCATCTTCACCTGCAACTAACAACGCTATAAGAGGGGCTGAGCAAAGCGGTAACATAGCCAAACAACGGTTTGCATAGGAAGGGTGCAAAAGGTTAGAGGCTGAAATGGCAATATGGGATGGCTTGAGCAGCAAGTGATAGGTAGCGCAGCATAGCGAAAGAACGAAGCAACTAGCATAGCAATGATAGTAGTGAGATCCAGGGTAGCGGTCATCTTGCCTGAAATCCCGCAAGGAAGAAGAACGAGTCCATGAAGAAGATGAAGCCACGAAGATTTAACCAAGCGTGAGCGAACGAATCCTCACGATCGCAACGAAACAGGAACTAACAAGAAGAAGCACACAACATAGGTAAACACACCACACATGAACAAGACAGGATGCACAACCGAGCATGATGAATGACAATACTACATGAAGCTACTCATGGCAAGAGATGATGCATACAAGACCAACACATCAAAGCAAGTTTAAATGAGGCCGGGAACAACATATAACAATTCCGGTAAGTCCTCATATGCAATTTTCGAAATTGGTCCAGATCTGAATAAACATTATGTTCAAGTTGTTAAACAGCAAGTTAAGATGCACCACGATGATCTACACGAAATTCTAGTCAAGTTACATATAAAGTTCATTTAATTCGGAGCTACGGCCTAGAAGATATGAGCAAAACAAGTTAAACATGGCATTGATGCAAAATGCATGCAAACATCAAGCAAACACCTCAAAACAAGGATGAAACATGATAATATGAAGCTACATGCAAAAACTAGCAAGTTTCATATAGAGCACACTCAAAACGGAGCAACGGTTCAACACATACACTCTATACAAGTCATAGCAACAATCTGTCCAAAACAGCAACTAGGCATATTGCAAGCATCAAAACAACAAGTTACAGCATCTCAACATGAAAACAAAAGACATGGGCATGATGTACAGGTAAAGCATTACAAAACATGAACACTGAACTATCTCCATAAACAACTAGAACAAGCTCAAAAACACATGGCAAGATTGCAAATAATAACAGTTTCAGACTTATCAGGAAATAACATCAGGTTACAATGTTTAGAGCTATCAAACAACATGTTACAGGAACTTATCATGGCAAGCAAAGGCATGGCATGAATCTACCCAAAGCATAGAACAAAAGTCCCTTAGTGACCATAAGCCAAAAAGGATCAGAAGATATGATGGCACCCATGTAAACATGGCAAGTTATATTGCAGATTCAAACATGGCAGGAACAACAATAAGTAGGCATGTTGGTGAGCTTGAACCACTCACTACAGAGCAATACATGGCATGGAAAGGCAACCAACAGTAAGAAGACATGGCATAGAAGCTATACATGTCAAGAACAACATCATAGGGTGCATGGATCAACTACAACAACCTTGGCAAAATTGAATAACATGTAAACAATCTGCCAGGAAACATTTTATAGCAAAAGTAGAGCTCGATTGACTCAAGCTATGGCACTCCATAATTGCGAACAAAGGTATGGATGGATAGAGCATAACCATATGTTCAAAACATCCTTACTGAAGTATCTCAAAATATGCATGGATCTCTTGGTAGCATCAAGTTAACATGGCATCAAAATATCAGCAAAACAGGGCTGAAATCAGCAACATCAAGACACCTAGTTTGCATGCTTGTGCTAGTCACCACATTGATCACAAAAATACATGGCATACACCCCTGTAAAGATGGCATGGCATATTAAAAAACACATGTAGGACTCAAGTCCATAGGGTGCACACATCAATCATGGCAAAAATGACAAAAGTGCATGTTCTGATAAGAATCAGAAACTAACATCACATAGCACTCTTCCAACAGCATTTCGGGCATCAAGATGAGCTCAGATGAAAATGATGCAATGAGATGAAATGATCAACTCATCGATACGAACATTTTGACATATTACACGCGCAAAACGGAGCTATATGCAGAGAGTTATGATGCGATGAAAAATGCATGAAAATAACAAAATCCTGGGACTTAGACGATTTTTGAGGTCAACCTTAGGGTTTCTCATATTTGGATCCGGGCGCGGTTGACGAGGTTCGCCGGAGAGGATGTAGTGGCCGGGGCAGGGGAAGGTCGCCGGAGGAGGGTCCCGCCAGCGGGCGAGGGCGCTTGCTGGGCGGCGCTGGCCACCGGCGTGCCAGCCGGCGGCGCGGGCGGCGTGGGAGTCGAGGCGGCGGCGGCCATGCACCGAGGCGCGGCGGAGAGCTGCGGGTGCGGGACGGCGCAGCGGCGAAAGCCCGACGGCCGCCCAGTCGGAAGACGAGGCGGGCGGCGGCGATGCTCGGCCGGGCGGGTCGCGGAGGAGGGCGCCGGGCGGATCGGGGAGCTCCTCTCCCGATCGGGCGAAGGGGACGAGCGGCGCGGGCGCCAGTTCGAGCCAGCGGGCGAACTTGAGCCCGCAGGGCCACGGCAAGGGGGAGGAGGCTGAGGCGACGTGGCATGCGGGAGTGGAGGAGGCTGGCGGTTGCGGGCGGCGTGGTGGCGCCTTGACTGGACGGCGCCAAGTGGCGGGAGAGGTTGGCCGGCGGCGGAAATCAAGGAGAAGGCGGCGGCTGATGATTGGGGGCGCGGAAACTGAGGAGGGGAAGGCTAGAGGTAGGTGGAGGGGGGTTAGGCTGCCCAAAATGGACAAGGGGTGTCCATTTATAGCACATAGCTAGGGTTTTTGGGGGTTTTGGAGCCCTGCGATCGCGATCGTGCGGCTCCGGACAGAGGGGGAACTAGGTGGGCTGAGAGGAGAGGAGAGAAGTGAGGCCCGGTGACTGTTCCGGAGACCGAAACGTCCGGCGAGAATACCGACAACGATGCCGCTATATATTTAACGATTGGGCTATCAAACGAGCTCCGAATGCGACGAAACTTGACAGGCGGTCTACCGGTGGTATACCAAGGCCGCTTGACAAACCTCAGGCCATTCCGAGACCGTTTAACACCCGTACATGAAAAGAGGTAAAAGGGGGCGCCGAGAGACATAGGAGTGCCGGATTGCAAAACGGACAACGGGGAAAATGCTCGGATGCATGAGACGAACTGTTGGGGAACGTAGTAATTTCAAAAAATTTCCTACGCACACGCAAGACCATGGTGATGGCATAGCAACGAGAGGGGAGAGTGTCTGTCCACGTACCCTCGTAGACCGAAAGCGGAAGCGTTATAACAACGCGGTTGATGTAGTCGTGCGTCTTCACGATCCGACCGATCCAAGCACCGAGCGTCGGCACCTCCGAGTTACGCACACGTTCAGCTCGATGGCGATCCCGGACTCGATCCAGCAAAGTGTCGGGATGAGTTCCGTCAACCTGACGGCGTGGTGGCGATGTTGATGCTCCACCGGCGCAGGGCTTCGCCTAAGCTCCGCGATGACATGACTTCTCCGGCGCAGGGCTTCGCTAAGCTCATGACGATATGACCGAAGTGGAATATGGTGGAAGGGGCACCGCACGGCTAAGGAAAGATCCGTAGATCAACTTGTGTGTCATGGGGTGCCCCCGCCCCCGATATAAAGGAGCCAAGGGGAGGTGGCGGCCCAAGGGGAGGCGCACCAGGGAGTCCTACTCCTCGGGAGTAGGATTCCCCTCAATCCTAGTTGGATTAGGATTCCCGGGAGGAAAGAGAGAGAGGGGCGGCCCACCTTTCCTAGTCCTAATAGGACTAGGGAAAG
Source organism: Aegilops longissima (assembly GCA_021605205.1). Lineage (NCBI taxonomy): Eukaryota > Viridiplantae > Streptophyta > Magnoliopsida > Poales > Poaceae > Aegilops > Aegilops longissima. Next base: position 145,969,864 of record CM038677.1, on the reverse strand, counting down.
GGGCGCGACCACCTAGGGCTGGCCCTTTCTCCTTTCCTCCAAGGCCCACTATGGCCCATGTATTTCCGGGGGTTCCGTAACCTCCGGTACTCCGAATAATTCGATTTCACTCGGAACACTTCCGATGTCCAAATGTAGGCTTCAATATATCAATCTTTATGTCTCGACCATTTGAGACTCCTCGTCATGTCCGTGATCACATCCGGACTCGAACAACCTTCGTGCATCAATACTTATAAACTCATAATGAACTGTCATCGAAGCGTTAAGCGTGCGGACCCTACGGGTTCGAGAACTATGTAGACATGACCTAGAACCATTCTCGGTCAATAACCAATAGCGGAACCTGGATGCCCATATTGGTTCCTACATATTCTACGAAGATCTTTATTGGTCAAACCGCATAACGACATCGTTGTTCCTTTGTCATCGGTATGTTACTTACCCGAGATTCGATCGTCGGTATCCAATACCTAGTTCAATCTCGTTACGGTAAGTCTCTTTACTCGTTCCGTAATACATCATCTCACAACTAACTCATTAGTTGTAATGCTTGCAAGGCTTAAGTGATGTGTATTACCGAGAAGGCCTAGAGATACCTCTCCGACAATCGGAGTGACAAAACCTAATCTCGAAATCGCCAACCCAACAAGTACCTTTGGAGACACCTGTAGTACTCCTTTATAATCACCCGATTACGTTGTGACGTTTGGTAGTACCAAAGTGTTCCTCCGTAAACAGGAGTTGCATAATCTCATAGTTATAGGAACATGTATGGGTCATGAAGAAAGCATTAACATACTAAGCGATCAAGTGTTAAGCTAACGGAATGGGTCATGTCAATCAGATCATTCAACTAATGATGTGACCTTGTTAATCAAATAACAACTCCTTGTCCATGGTTAGGAAACATAACCATCTTTGATTAACAAGCTAGTCAAGTAGAGGCATACTAGTGACATCTTGTTTGTCTATATATTCACACATGTATTATGTTTCCTGTTAATACAATTCTAGCATGAATAATAAACATTTATCATGGTATAAGGAAATAAATAATAACTTTATTATTGCCTCTAGGGCATATTTCCTTGATCTCCCACTTGCACTAGAGTCAATAATCTAGATTACATAGTAATGATTCTAACACCCATGGAGTCTTGGTGCTGATCATGTTTTGCTCGTGGAAGAGGCTTAGTCAACGGGTCTGCAACATTCAGATCCGTATGTATTTTGCAAATCTCTATGTCTCCCACTTGGACTTGGTCCCAATGGAATTGAAGCGTCTTTTGATATGCTTGGTCCTCTTGTGAAATCTGGATTCCTTTGCCAAGGCAATTGCACCAGATTGTCACGAAGATCTTCATCGGTCCCGATGCACTAGGTATGACACCTAGATCGGAAATGAACTCTTTCATCCGACTCCTTCATTTGCTGCTTCAAGCAGCTATGTACTCCGCTTCACATGTAGATCCCGCCACGACACTTTGTTTAGAGCTGCACCAACCGACAGCTCCACCGTTTAATAAAAACACGATCCGGTTTGCGATTTAGAATCGTCCGGATCGGTGTCAAAGCTTACATCGACGTAACCATTTACGACTAGCTCTTTGTCACCTCCATATCGAGAAACATATCCTTAGTCCTTTTCGTATTTCAGGATGTTCTTGACCGCTGTCCATGATCCACTCTGGATTACTTTGGTACCTTCCTGCCAAGCTTACAGCTAAGCATCGTCAGTGCAGTACACAGCATTGCATACATGATAGAGCCTATGGCTGAAGCATAGGAACATCTTTCATTTTCTCTCTATCTTCTGCTGTGGTGGGCATTGAGTCGACTCAATCTTACACCTTGTAATACAGGTAAAAACCTTTCTTTGCCTGATCCATTTTGAACTTTTCAAAACTTTATCAAGGTATGTGCTTTGTGAAAGTCAATTAAGCGTCTTGATCTATCTCTATAGATCTTGATGCCCAATATGTAAGCAGCTTCACCGAGGTCTTTCATTGAAAAAGTTTTATTCAAGTATCCTTTTATGCTATCCAGAAATTCTATATCATTTCCAATCAATAATATGTCGTCCACATATAATATTAGAAATGCTACTGAGCTCCCACTCACTTTCTTGTAAATACAGGCTTCTCCAAAAGTCTGATAAACCCATATCTTTGATCACACTATCAAAGCGTTTATTCCAACTCCGAGAGGCTTGCACCTGACCATAAATTGATCGCTGGAGCTTGCACACTTTGTTAGTACCCTTTGGATCGACAAAACCTTCTGGTTGCATCATATACAACTCTTCTTCTAGAAATCCATTCAAGAATGCAGTTTTACATCCATTTGCCAAATTTCATAATCATAAAATGCGGCAATTGCTAACATGATTCGGACAGACTTAAGCATCGCTACTGGTGAGAAAGTCTCATCGTAGTCAACCCCTTGAACTTGTCGAAAACCTTTACGCAACAAGTCGAGCTTTGTAGACAGTTATATTACCATCAGCGTCAGTCTTCTTCTTAAAGATCCATTTATTTTCAATGGCTTGCCGATCATCGGGCAAGTCAACCAAAGTCCATACTTTGTTCTCATACATGGATCCCATCTCAGATTTCATGGCTTCCAGCCATTTTGTGGAATCTGGGCTCACCATCGCTTCTTCATAGTTTGTAGGTTCGCCATGGTCAAGTAACATGACTTCCAGAATAAGATTACCGTACCACTCTGGTGCGTATTTTACTCTGGTTTACCTACGAGGTTCAGTAGTAACTTGATCTGAGGATTCATGATCATCATCATTAGTTTCCTCACTAATTGGTGTAGTTGTCACAGGAACCATTTCTTGTGATGAACTACTTTCCAATAAGGGAGCAGATCTGATTATCTCATCAAGTTCTACTTTCCTCCCACTCACTTCTTTCGAGAGAAACTCCTTCTCTAGAAAGGATCCGAATTTAGCAACGAAAATCTTGCCTTCAGATCTGTGATAGAAGGTGTACCCAACAATCTCCTTTGGGTATCCTATGAAGACACATTTTCCAATTTGGGTTCGAGCTTATCTGGTTGAAGTTTCTTTACATAAGCATCGCAGCCCCAAACTTTAAGAAACGACAACTTTGGTTTCTTGCCAAACCACAGTTCATAAGGCGTCGTCTCAACGGATTTTGACGGTGTCCTATTTAACGTGAATGCGGCCGTCTCTAAAGCATAACCCCAAAACGATAGCGGTAAATCGAAATAGACATCATAGATCGCACCATATCTAGTAAAGTACGATTCGACGCTCGGACACACCATTTCTGTGGTGTTCGGGTGGCGTGAGTTGCTAAACTATTCCACATTGTTTCAAATGTAAACCAAACTCGTAACTCAAATATTCTCCTCCACGATCAGATCGTAGAAACTTTATTTTCTTGTTATGATGATTTTCCACTTCACTCTGAAATTCTTTGAACTTTTCAAATGTTTCAGATTTGTGTTTCATTAAGTAGATATACCCATATCTGCTTAAATCATCTGTGAAGGTGAGAAAATAACGATACCCGCCGTGCCTCAACATTCATTGGACCACAAACATCGGTATGTATGATTTCCAACAAATCAGTTGCTCGCTCCATAGTTCCGGAGAACGGCGTTTTGGTCATCTTGCCCATGAGGCACGGTTCGCAAGTACCAAGTGATTCATAATCAAGTGATTCCAGAAGCCCATCAGTATGGAGTTTCTTCATGCGTTTTACACCGATATGACCTAAACGGCGGTGCCACAAATAAGTTGCACTATCATTATCAACTCTGCATCTTTTGGCTTCAACATTATGAATATGTGTATCACTCTTGTCGAGATTCAACAAGAATAGACCATTCTTCAAGGGTGCATGACCATAAAAGATATTACTCATATAAATAGAACAACCATTATTCTCTGATTTAAATGAATAACCGTCTCGCATTAAACAAGATCCAGATATAATGTTCATGCTCAACGCTAGCACCAAATAACAATTATTTAGGTCTAAAACTAATCCGAAGGTAGATGTAGAGGTAGCGTGCCGACCGCGATCACATTGACTTTGGAACCATTTCCCAGCGCGATCGTCACCTCGTCCTTTGCGGTGCTCGTCTATTCCGTAGTCCTGTTTGAGTTGCAAATATTAGCAATGAACCAGTATCAAATACACAGTGCTACTACGAGCTCTAGTAAGGTACACATCAATAACATGTATATCACATATACCTTTGTTCACCTTGCCATCCTTTTATCCGCCAAATACTTGGGGCAGTTCCGCTTCGGTGTCGATCGCTTGCGGTAAAACACTCGATTTCAGGCTTAGGTCCAGACTTGGGTTTCTTCTCTTGATCAGCAACTTTCTTGCTGTTCTTTTGAAGTTTCCTTCTTCTTCCTTTGCCCTTTTCTTGAAACTAGTGGTCTTGTTTACCATCA